>JARGCV010000356.1:0-80000 GCA_034064705.1 Bothrops alternatus | reverse complement strand
AACACGAAGCCATATGGTTATCACTTGGTCAGGGATGCAGCCTTTTCGCATGATGAAGTTTCCATGGATGAAAGAAAGAAAGAAAGAAAGAAAGAAAGAAATAAAAAAAGAAAGAAAGAAAGAAAGAAAGAAAGAAAGAAAGAAAAAAAGAAAGTTTTCTCCAACAAAAATGGGTTGCCCTTTGGTATTATTTGAAGGAAAGTGAAGCTCTTTTCTGTTTCAGCAAATTCAGCACCCAATTTGCCTACCAAAAACCTCACAATTGAATTTGTTTTATGTCTACACTGGAGTGGTTGCAAAAAAAAAAAAAAAAAAAAGTAACGTGCAAAGCTTTAAGTCCCAAGAGAATTATTCTCAAAGTTGACTCTTCAGTGCAGGGGTTACGTGAAATTTCTTTTCAACGGAGACATAATTTTTGCTGCTTAAAATATACAAGCTCCATGCATGTACACATGCACACACATATACATGGCAGCTAAACTGTAAATTTTGCTTCCTTGACTCCCCCTCCAACATAAATGCTTTCTGTCCCAAACACAGCATGAAAAACCCACAGTTCTTTGTTGACATGTGAAAATCCACTTTTGTAAGCAGTTGCTCTGGGAACATCCTGGTCCATGCATGAAATTGGGAAGTGAGAACATTAAAAACGAGGCACCAAGAGATTTCATTTATCTTCCAAAGGATGACATGTTTCATTCATTGCATGCTTAAGGAATATCTAAAGGGCTGCCACAAAGAAGAGGGGGGTCAACCCATTTTCCAAAGCACCAGAAGGCAAGACAAGAAACAATGAATGGAAAGTAATCAAGGAGAGAAGCAACCTGGAATTAAGGAGACATTTCCTGACGGTGAGAACAATTAATCAGTGGAACAACTTTCTTCCAGAAGTTGTGAATGCTCCAACACTGGAAGTTTTTAAAGAAGAGACTGGACAGCCATTTGTCTGAAATGGTATAGGGGTTTCCTGTCTGAGCAGGGGGTTGGACTTGATGACCTCCAAGGTCCCTTCCAACTCTATGTTATTCTGTTTTCTTATTTGTTCATTGGGGGTCTGCGGAATAACCTCCCCTGTAAGGGGTGAATACTTGGCAGGCTTTGAAAATCTTGAGAAGCAATGCCTATCTCTCTTAAGCCTCTGCCGATATATATTCATGTGCCATCGTCCATCATAAGCAAGGAGAGAAATGCTCCACTTACATGAATAAAGGTCACTGCTGCTTCCTTTTGCACTGTGCACTGAGTCATTCTGTAGTATCTTTGATTTTTGGTGTGGCTTATACAGCAGGTTGCACATTTTAGAGGGCTAGGCAAATGAGTCCGTTGGGTTCTACTTTGCAAACCACAGCTAAACACCTCAGCTTAGCAAGATACGCCACTCTTGGTTAAAAAGAAAAGCAGCCCATTTGGATTGAGCTGAGATCAGCCAGTCGATCAATAATATTTATTCGGTCAATGACCAGCAAAATTTAAACGGACAAAAATAGAGTGAAGCAAATAACAACAATAATACACCAACACTTAGCAAAAGATGTCACATAGCATAACATTCACTCCTCTATTACTATGTGAATTCAGCTGTTAACCAAAAGAGGAATCTGAAAACATCAATAGTTATAAAATAAAATAAAAAAACTACATAAACCGAGATTGGTAATTTGGCTCAGTAAATCTGCAGAACTGAGGAGCTGGTGGGTGCAATAGTGTGGTAGCCAACTCCTCTCCACTCCCGGTGAGGGATTCCTGAAGAGCATCTCAACAGCTTTCAGAAGAACTCTTGAGTGTTGGCAAAAGTTGGTCTGAGGAGCTATGAAGACATGAGCGCAGCCAAACCATGGAGCTGCAGCAGATGCTTTTTGGGCTGGGGGGGGGGAGAGAAATGAAGGCATGCTCTAAAAAAAATTAAATTCAGAGCAGAGATTAAAGCTCCCAGCTGGGCATTTTGCAACTTCCAAGGAAGAGGGGAGGCTGGTGTCGTTGCTTAGCAACAAAGCACGTCTTTGTTAAGGGCTGTCATTTACACCAAAGAAGTTGGAGAACACCAAGAGGAAGGGAGGGATGGCTTTGACCAGGCAGATGATTCCACAATGGGAAGAGAAGGGTTCAGAGGGAACAGCGGGCAAACAAACTGGCCAGGAAAAGAGAAAAACCAAAAGACGGAAGAGATTGAGGTCTTTTCTTTACCAGCTGCTTCTTTGTCAAATCAGCAGATGAAGCTTTTCAGGGCTTGGAGTGAAACAAAACTGCACACCAAAATGTTTGCCGACCAAATGTTAAAGGCGCAGCTGCTGAGTCCGTTTTAACAGGCAACAAGCCTGGAGTTGAAAATTTCTGGAAGACTTGCTGTGTTTTGTGGGATGTGGGTTTAACTGGGCAAGGTTCGTTTTGGGGGTGAATCATTCAACCCCAACTGCTATGACCAGGGCAATTTTAACACCCTTGTTTTTTGCTTTGAATGAAAATGCCTTCCAATGTTCAGGGTGCTATTTGCTGAAGAATAATCTGTAAGACCAGCAGCTTTTATGGGAGTTTCCTTCAAGCCACTGGGGATTCCCACTTGACTAACGATAGGGAGGACATGTCCCAGGGAGAGATAATAAAAAGTTAAGCGCATCTATGCCGACAGGCTTGGGGCATATGAGCTGTGCTCTGCCCCTCGGCCCTAGGAGTGTCCCTCCATTGGCGACTACGAGGTGATTGTGTTTGTATGTGGTGTGAGTGTGGTTAATTTTTTAAAGTTTTTTTATTGTATTCTTGTTGTGAGCCACCCTGGGTCTTCGGAGAAGGGCGGCATATAAGTCTGAAAAATAAATAAATAAATACACCTAGAAAAGAGGTGGGGCATTGATATGTGACTACAGCTGCCATCTTGACTTTTCTGATTCCCCATGCAAATAGCCCTGGTATCCAATCACAAACTGAGATAATGCACTAAAAAGAAAATGGCAGAATTTGCAAAAATGGCAGAATTCTACACAGTTATCTAAGGTGGCATCTTGGCCAGACTAGCAAAAATGAAAATCACTTGGTTGTGTGTTTTTTTTTACAGATTATTTACAAATGTAGTTTGATTAACTGGGGAATTTATTCTGCTGCTAGTTAACTGCAAAAATGTTTCTCCTCCTAGGATAAGATGTGTAGGAGAATGGAGGGTGAAGTTCAATCATACTTAAGAGATACAATTCCTTCTCATGACATTTTTTTTAGGAGAATATGTTTTGTATATAGCAGCTGCTGAATGCATTCACTTGAAAAAGCACTAAAGTGCACTTGGAACACAAGAGCTGTATGACTGCAGCAGTTGAAAAATCTAATAAAAAAATAAAATAAATAAACAGAAGAAGACTCCTGAGGAATAAAGCCAAGAGTTTTATAATCCATTGTATTAGATGTTTCTGAGAATTCATTAAACTTCCTTGGCATTGTGTGGCATTCGGACATAAATCTTTAATCCTAGAAATTCCACTTCTTTTATTCTACTTTGTCCTGAGTCAGCTGCCAAGCAAGTTCATTGGAAGATGTCCCCTCCACCAGGAGAAATTTCCTGACAGTTAAAATAATGATGGCTTGTCTTCAGAAGTTGTGGAGGTTGTGGAGATTTTCATCACGGGAGGTTTTCAAAAAAAGATGGGACAACCATTTCTCTGAAACGGTATAGGACAGAGGTCTTCAAACTTGGCCTTTTTATGACTTGTAGACTTCAACTCCCAGAATTCCTCAGCCTGGCATGCTGGCTGAGGAATTCTGGGAGTTGAAGTCCACATGTCATAAAAGGCAGTGATGGGATTCAAATATGTGAACAACCGGTTCTCTGTGTGGATGTTGCTTCTGGAAGTCCATTCTGGGCCTGGGCAACAAAAAATTAGCTACTGGTTCTGCCGAAGTGGTGCGAACTGGCTGAATTCCACCCCTGATAAAAGGGCCAAGTTTGAAGACCCCTGGTATAGGATTTCCTGCTGGAGCAGGGGATTGGACTAGAAGACCTTTCCAACTCTATTATTCTGCTAAGCCCTATATTAAAACGGAAATAGGAAGATGGATTCCTTGATCATTTTTTCATCATCTCTAAGTCTAAACACATCTACTGAGTTGCTTCTTAGACATCCATTTTTTTTAAATGAAAAACAACCCGACTTGCTTTTGGGATGTAGGAAAGGAAATTGAATTTACATGTCCAATTATAAAAATATACTTTTGTAGCATTAACCTTCCTGCTGGGAATGCAGGCTGCAAATATACATGCTGCACGTTCTCATGGGAAGTGCCTGTATTGTAGCATTTTTCAGGTTTAGCAACTTTAAAATACGTGGACTTCAACTCCCAGAATTACACAGACCAGCACACTGGCTGTGGAGTTCTGGGAGTGGAAGTCCCAGATATTTCAAACTTGTTGAAGTTCAGAAACTTTGCTGTATCACAACTCCCTCTCCCTGAAAAACCTACCTCAGTTATTTCAATGCGACTTGAAGACAGTGCACGTGCCCACAGAGAGGGCTCCAAGTGCCTCCTCTGGCACGCGTGCCATAGGTTCGCCACCACTGGCCTAAAAGATTGCTAGTCACCATTGGCTACCACTTATAATTGACTGTCCTTTTGTCTCCACCAGCCCTTTCTAGTCCAGATAATCAGAACATGGAAATGTCTCATGTTTGGACATGTTCTATCTTCTCCTAGCCTACTGGGACTTCTGTATTAAGCCCAACACTGGATGAACTATATTATAGCAATAGCACTTAGACTTACGGTAGATACCGCTACAGCCCTCTCGAAACAATTTACAGAGTCAGCAACAACAACAATCTGGGTCCTCATTTTACCGACCTCGGAAGGATGGAAGGCTGAATCAACCTTAAGCCAATGAGAATCGAACTGCCGAACTGCTGACAGCCGACAGTCAGCAGAAGTAGCCTGCGGTACTGCATTCTAACCATTGTGCCATCACGGCTTATTATATATTTTTTATGAAGTTGAAGTCTCTTTCCTGCACACGCTCAACCTGGAGTATACTTGAAGTAGTGGAGGTGCTAGACTAAGAGCCGGGAGACCCAAATTCAAGTCTATTTTAAATATTTTATTAGTTTTTTATAATTATTAACAAAAAGTCAAATTAAATACAACTCAACTTAATACAATCATTTTCAACGATGTCTCACACAAAACATAAAAACTTATATAAAATAAAATAACTATAGATGTTGCTCGGCAGCACCCCCTCCACCACATCCCCCTCTTCCTACCTCCTTATCTCAATTCAAGTCTATTTTGAACTGTGCAAAATCCCTGGGTGGCCAGCTAGTCCCCCTTTCTCAGCCCAACCTCTTTTTCTCAGCCCATCCACAAAAGCAGAGTGGCTTTTGTGTTGAACACATATAGTAGAATTCCTTTTGGAGCAAACACGTAAATCTAATCAGGAAACAAAGGGTAGCCTTAGGATGTCACTGTGAAGCAGGCTGGGCTGGTGCCATTAGGTGGTACAGTCCACAAGTTGTAAAGTTACCAGGGTTGGAGGCCCCTGTGGTAGAGTTCATCCTAAATTCCTTGAACTAGACTGTTGTTCAAATTTATTTAAACACAAGCAGTTAGGAGTACATCTTCCATGCTCTTGTATTGCTCGTGTTTCAATAAAGGTGAAGTGCAAACTAGAGGCCTCTGAGGATCTAATAATGGTGTTTCAAAAAAAAATGGCAAGGACAGAGTGTGCCATTGTGTTGCGAGCTCTGCCTTTTTTTTTACATGGTCTCTTTCTTACATGGCTGGAATGTCTGGACATAGTACAAAAGAGGCAGAGCTTGTATCACAACAGCACCACACTGCTGACATCGTTTCCTCCTCTCCACTTTCCTCCCTTTTCCCTTGCCTCTTCTGATAGCCCAATTAAGTTTGCATATGGAGTGGAGAAGACCTAGCATCTTGGGTTTTGTTTCAGATGATGAAATCCAAGTCTAAGCCTGCATCCATCTGGCCCGAAAAAACAAATAAATCCATCAGCAGAAATGCTCTTGTACATGAACAGCTGATTCCAGCAAACAATTAATGAATGTCAGAGGAGCAAGAGTTTGAGCTTAGGAAGGGAGAAGGGATCCTTGCGACAATATGTTGCCATGTGACCTCACTTTCTAACAGATGTGATCGTGGGTGAGGTTCCCAAAAGCCATGCCATCTTCTAGGACAGGGGTCCCCAACCCCCGGTCTGTTTCTGGTCTACAGCATGCCAGAAACTGGGCTGTGCAAACAAGCAGAGCCCCATCCATGGGATGCAGGACAGGAAACCAGATTCCCTCTGGTCCATGGAAAAACCTCTCTCCACGGAACTGGTCCCTGGTGCCCAAAAGATTGGCGGTGCGTTGCTCTAGGAAACTCCATTCCATCCTCCGGTGTGCCTGGTTTCCTGTTTCTCCCATGCCAGTGAGCCTCAGTCTCCCATGGTTGAAAGGGAAGCCTGGTCCTTGCTACCTCACTTGGAAATTATTTTGTAGCTCTTGTAGTTTTCCAAATACCTTTATCTTGCATGCCTCAGTGTCTCTGTTTGGAGTCTCTTTTTGTTGGTGCTTCATTGCCCAAGGGGGCAGTAAACAACAGTCTGCTGGGCCTCAATCCAGGTTAGAGTTCTGCTGTAAAGATGGGTTTGGGATTGGAATTCAGTTGATCTAGCCAAATAATGTGCTTGAAATCAGTTGCTCGTCTCCCCGCTCTTCTGTCTTTAGATGAGGCAGCCCATGTGGTTCGCGGGAAGGGATCCAGTCTTCTAACCCAGTGACCCCCAATCTTTTGGGTACCAGGGACCGGTTCTGTGGAGAGAAGCTTTTCTGCAGACCAGAGGGGGACTGGTTTCACATGCTGCCTGTATCCCATGGATGGGGCTGCGGACCGATGCTGGTCCATGCACTGGGGGCTGGGGACCCCTGTTCTAGCCCACAATCCCAAGAACGAGCAAAGAAAGTCAGCAGGAAGTCAGGCTGGCTGATCAGAAGTGGCTTCTCAAACCAGGTGGTGCAATTCTACTGGACAAATGCCACCTTAAAGGATACTAGAACAGCTCATGGGAGCTGGGGTGCCCAATATCATGCTGGCTCCTGACAATGTCAAGCATCCTCTGTGAGAAGGGTCTGTGGTTTAGATCTCATGTCTGGGAGTGACCTGAGATTTTCTCCCAGATGAATGGATGTTAATTTCACACAGCAATGTTCTCCTTATAGTAGATTATGGATTTAGAGAAAAGTGGACAATGTGTTGTCCTTCCTCGTTGTGCCCACATCTCACCAACTCTCCGCATGCTGCATTGGTTGCCTATCGGTCTCCGAGCCCAATTCAAGGTGTTGGTTATCACCTATAAAGCCCTTCATGGCATGGGACCAGGATACTTACGGGACCGCCTTCTGCCACATACTTCTCTACGACCGGTGAGAGCGCACAGGGTCGGCCTCCTCTGGGTCCCGTCAGCGAAACAATGTCGTCTGGTGGGTCCTAGGGGGAGGGCCTTCTCTGTTGTGGCGCCCGCCCTCTGGAACCAACTGCCTCCTGGAGTCCGCGTTTCTCCTACTCTCCCGGCCTTCCGGAAAAACCTAAAGACTCATCTTTGCCGGCAAGCCTGGGGATGATTGTAGTTGATTGTTGCATTGAATGTGTGTTTTTTATTGGTTTTTTTTAGATATCTTGTTTGGGTTTTTATATTGTAATTCTCTGCTATATATATATGTTGTTAGCCACTCCGAGTCCCCGGAGAGGAGCGGCATACAAACCCAAATAAATAAATAAATAAATTTATAGCATCCATCTTAAAAAAATGGGAGAAGGAGAAAGAAGAAATCCCTTGAGTAAAAACAGTGCCACATCCAATAAGAAGATTTTATCAAATCCCCCTTACTAATCGAACTGCTCTGTTGAGGTCAGCCCCTTGAGGTAGATCAATACTACTTTTATTATAAGGCTATAGTAACCTCCCTCCCTTTATCTTCATGAGAACCAGAGAGGGTCTTGTCTGAGAGGCTTATTCAGGTTACAGATCTAGCCCAGATTCAAATTTCTTGTATCTGATCATTATCTTGGGGCTCTTCCACCTGTCCCAGAAGGTCATACCTTTTGTCCATTGCAATTGAACTAACACATTGAATGGAAAGGGGTGCTTTTGAAATGATGGGTGGATTCCCTATGCATCCATGGACTGGATTTGCATGAAGATCTAAGCATGTTGTGTGAATGCACCCAAATGTTTTGCACAGATCATGGCTAGGATTTGTGCTCATCCTGAAGAAGGTCAATCTATGCATTTACTAAGAGGCACATATCCATCCATCCATCCATCCATCCATCCATCCATCCATCCATACATACATACATACATACATACATACATACGTCTAGGAGGATCCCACCCCACCGACTACAGACAGACCCTTAAAATTAAGGCAATATTAACATAAAGAGATAACCATCAAAATGTAGGCTGAACCATTTTATGGCAAGCCACAACCTGGACACGACCCTGAAGGCATAGCAAAAAATTGCATTTCATTCAACATTAAATTGCTTTGGTGAACACTCCCTTATTATTCACTTAGAGAAGTGCTGCTATTGGCGTAACCAGAATTTATGGCTCACTCTTCCCATAGCTGCCCTTTGACACAACAAAAAAGCACAGGCATCTCAAGGTGAGTCCAGCAGAAATAGAAGGCTACTCCATCTTTTCACTAACCCAGCTTCAGGGATGGACTTCAACTTTTCTTAACCTGGTTTATCAGCAACACTGGCTAGGGATAATAGATGGTCTAACCCAGGGGTAGGCAGCCTTGGCTCTTTTATGACTCGTGGACTTCAACTCCCAGAATTCCTGAGCCAGCCATGCTGAGGGGAAAAGGAGAGGTTTCCAAGCTGAGCCATGCTGGCTCAGGAATTCCGGGAATTGAAGTCCACGAGTCATGAATGGCCATAGTTCCCCCATGCTGGCTCAGGAATTCTGGGAGTTGAAGTCCACAAGTCATGAAGGGGCCACAGTTCCCCCATGCTGGCTGAGGAATTCTGGGAGTTGAAGTCCATGAGTCATGAAGGGGCCATAGTTCCCCCATGCTGGCTCAGGAATTCTGGGAGCCGAAGTCCACGAGTCATAAAAGAGCCACAGTTGCCTACCCCTGGTCTAACCCACAGTTTGGATAAAGTGAAGCCGCAGCCTTGCAAGAAGCCTGACAAGTGTCGAATCTTTGTGGTGTTTTTTTTTTTGTTTAAATTCCTCCTTAAGGAAATACTTCTGAGAGCTTTGAATAAAAATCTGGTGGGGAGGGGAGAGGAGAAGAAAAGGGGAAGGGGAAGAACCCCAGAGGCTGCTTCCCAAGTTATATGTTCCCTGCTTGGTTTGTGAAAAATAACTCTTCCCTCCCGCCTTGCTGAAGTAGCACTCATTAGCAATATTAGAATTGTCAGATGCAAATGAGGTGCATGAGCTGCAGTGAAAATTTCAGGAGGAGAAGAAGATGTGAGATTCGTTTTTCACAGCTGACCCACCATTATGTAGCATCTGGCATCCTATCCTGGTGGCTTCCTGCCCGAAGCCAGGGGAATGTTATGACTTCAACGCTTCATATGTTCTTATTCTCACCAAGAAAAGGACATCCGAGCTTATGACAGATGTGGCTGAGCAGCCATAACCTGGAGCTCATTCCAAGCTCTGGCTGAGCATGATGGAAATATGCTTCTAATTGCAGAGAACATATATACAATGTACCCAGATATAATTGTGCAATGCCCTTATAAATTTAATACAGGGGGTCCTCGACTTAACGATCATATTTGAGCCCACAGGTCATAACTGTGAAAAGGGGTCATAAGTCACATTTTTCAGTGCCATTGTAACTTTGAACGGTGACTAGACAAACTGTTGTAAGTTGAGGACTTCTCCACCTTGGCTCCATTCAGATGGTCTGGACTCCAGTTCTCAAGACTCAGGCCAACACATTGTATCAGCCCAAAATGTAGCTACTATTCTGACCAGTCAGGGGACAATGGTTACTACTGAAGAGCAGTAATTTGGCACACTGCAGCTTCAAGGATAGCCGCAAGGTATAGTTTAAAAATTCAGAATGTTACCTAGAATGGTGCAATTCAAACTCTGTTTTTTGTGGGTGCTGCAAGTGCAATGCACTTAAAACAGGGGAGTTTTGATCACAATCGTCATGTTGACATTTTTGCCCACACCGTGTTGTCACTCCTGCATGACATTAACTGCATTTGCGCTTGCTTGTCTATAATTATTTGTGCCAGCCACAACTGGGTGCTTCACACAACATTTTATGCCATTGTGTGACCTGTTTAGCATGTTCTATGAACCCCACCAGTGTGAAGACCTCATATCCATGCTCAAAAACCAGCAAGGCATAGCACAATTCCAAATTTCCTAGGACGCGAACACCTTGTGCATAATTTCTCCTCAATGTTCTTGGCACAAGCTGCACCGTTCATCTCTTAAAACCCATTCAAAGCATCATCAAGCAGTTTTTAATCACAAATGCAAGCAAGGTTTTAAGGAAGTGTGATCATTTTAAACCGTTGGTAAAAATAAGGATTACACACTCCAAAAAGTAGCATTTTGCTACTCTGCTCATTTTGTTCTCCCATGTTACAAACCATAACAAAACTTGAAAGCCTCATCAGCACTTCATTAATTTCCCACAGCAAAAAGACTGCGCTAGTTACTCCAGTGTACTTCAGCAGTTGTTGATGCACCAGCTTTGAAAAACCTCTCTGTGCACTGTACTGTGGTCTTTGTTTTCCCAGACAAATGATCCCCTGGTTGTTGTTTTCCATGAGCAAACTGACAGATCCTGCCAGTTTTCCAGAAGAAAAGGTTCGAAATGCCATATTTCTAAGCACAGACAATATGATTTTATCACATGCCGAGCAGTTTTTTCTTCTGAAAGACTCCCTCCATTTGTAATTAAAACTGAAATATCCTATAAGTATAACTCGGTGTGCTTCACTCCTGTAGATGAGTGGTATCTGAAGCTGTTTGATGTTCAGAAATTGAATATGTTTAACACAATGCCCAGTTTCTTCAAACTGACTTGACAAAGTATTATCAGATTTGCCTTCACTCATGGGTGACTGAATTCATCCATCTCAGACGGTTGTGTTTGGCTGACAAGTATGAATGTATGGAAAGATTTGTGGAGTTGCTGATTACACACTCACTTCCACAGGAAGCCTGCAGTCAGAAGGTCCTTCAAGGAATGGTTTCTCTCGTGTATTTATTTATTAAATTTCTATGCCATCCATCTCCCCTATAAGGGGACTCTGGGCAGCTGTATTGGGCAACTTTCTGCCTTGAAGGCAATTGACAGCTTCCTGGAACATCTGCAGTTGGAGGTATCGGTTTTACCAACGTGATGCTTTTTCCTTTACCACATAAAAGGGTCCTTAAGCACTTTATGGCGTCATATGCCTATCTGAAAATAAATATATTCCATAGCTCTGACTTCTGTGGTTACGGAGCAGGCTCCATTATCCTTCAGAACTGTCCAAGGTTCTGAAAACTTCTGTACTTCAAAGGTGTGTGAAATTGTCACAGAACAGGATTGGCTTTGTGACTCTACGCACAGCCTTCTTTGTAGAGATAGCAATAGCGATAACACTTACATACCCCTTCACAGTGCTTTACAGCTCCCTCTAAGCGGTTTAGAGAGTCAGCCTATAGCCCCCCCAACAATCTGGGTCCTCATTTTACTGACCTCGGAAGGATGGAAGGCTGAGTCAACCTTGAGCTGGTGAGAATCGAACTGCTGGCAGTGGGCAGAGATGAAACTTAAGACACACCTGAGAAAAGACACTCTCTGAACTAATGGTATGACTAATAGGTTCCTACTACCCAAACATAAAAGTGAAAGAGGATTTACCAAGTGAGCATGCACACAGATATTTAATTCTTGCTCCAAAGTTAGTATTCGTTGGAGATGACAGCTGGCTCACAGGGTGCCACAGTTCACCCGACTAGCTGTAAATCACAATTCAGCTATTTGAAGTACAAATTCATAAATACTAAAGGGGGCTAAGGAAAAAAAAAGCTCACATCCATCCATCCTAAAAGCTATCCCTTTTGTACAAGATTGCAGCTTTGTTTTGTGTTATTGTGTCATTTCTTTTCTCCCTTTCTCTCTTTAGTGCTTTAAATAATACTCAAAATTTAAATAATTGTCAGAAAGGTAGAACATAAACATACAGATAGGAAGATCATAAAAATAAACAGATAATTATTCCTCATCTTTCCAGACAGAATAAAAGGAAACGTGCTTTGAAAACAAAATATCCCAAGATACCCATTGCCACATTTATTTATAATGTTTGATTTTTTTTAAAAAAAATGCTGTTCTTATTGCTCAACAAAACCCAAGTAACTGCATTTGGTGGGCTAAAGGTTTTTCTTACAAGGGTTTTCTGAGTAAAAGATTTTAGGACCTGTTCTGTAGATGAGACGTCTTTTATTTAGATTGATTTTGTACATATATTTTATTTTTCTTTTGGCAGCATTGGGCATTTTGACAGGATTATTGCTCATTTTAGGTTGGAAATGTCAGAAAACAAATATGTTATGCTTTGGGTTGACATACCCATAAAGTAAAAATATTTCCTATTATTTCACGAATGAGCATTGCCTGCAAACCCCAGGCCTATTTAGTATGTGGCTTATTAGCAAATTCTGAGTGATTAGCATATTCTTTTTCAAAGAAATTTTGTTTAATTACCACCTTGCTCATCAAGGAATCCTTAGGGAATTTTTCTCATCCTGGAAACTTTTGTCAAAAATAAATGAGATATACTTCAGTTACTTCCTCTGCAATATTTAACGGTTGCGTGAATCTTACCTCTTACCCCTGTTTCCTTGAGTGGAAGCAAAATTGAACATGAGGATATATACATCCGAGTAAGCCCAACAAAAAGGGTCTCAAAGGTGCTTTTTCAAAGGCAACTGGACTTTGTTTTTTCTTGAAAACATTTCACTTCTCCTCCAAGACGCTTCCTTCCATTTTCCACCATTCAGTCAGAACTGAAGAAGTTTCTTGGAGGAGAAGTGATGATTGAGAATCTCCATAGCCAATTAAAAGGGGTATCTTTTTTAAAAAAACTTCATTAGTCCTGAAGTAGATTTATCTCAGGGAGGGATCGGAATCCCACATCCTGTTTTGGATTTTGCTAAACCATATTGTCCATCATCCTGAACTGTGGGCATGTTGCTTGAGGCTGTTAGGTGGAATCTGACAACATCTGAATGATGCATTGTGCATCCTGTCTAAGCATTTCATTCAGAGATATGAGGGGCAGTGATCTTCAAGTAGATGCATTTTAAATAGATTTTTTTCACTGCATAATTCACACTGTACACCAAGTTATTTTGGGGAGATTAATATAAATGTCCATAATATCTTGTATTCATTCTATGCAGCTTTTAGCCACAGTTAGCAAGTCATCTAATGTGAAATATATCATGAGAATCCAGAGCAGCTATTATTTCTGGTTAACCGTAATTTCTGATTAACACTGATTGCAATTTGAAATGAAGAATTAACCAGATTTTCACACTTCAGTTAATGCATGCCAGAAATAATTGAAAATAGGGGATAGATGTTTGCATGCTTGTGCTAACTATTCAAAGAGCTTAGCACACCACACAAGTATACATTTAGCATGTTGCATAAATCCAACCGTTGTGATCCATCTGCCATGCTTTATGGCTGAGTGTGATTCTAATCTATAGTTGTTGTGATTGTGTGATTCTAGTCTATAGTTGTTGACTAAACAAGCACAATTAAAAGAAGTTGGCCTGAAGACACTCTATGAATCCAGCTAATATTTCTTGCATCATGCATTTTGAAACAATCTTTCTTAAAAGTAATTTCCGCTACTTGATTTCAACAAAAATGAACATTTGTACCAGAGAGAAGACCTGTGCACTTCATTCAAGCCAAAGTTTCACAATTGTTTTTCTGTTGAGGGAAGAAATCTGGAATGTGTTGGGCAGCTAGCTTTGAAATGAATAATTTTTGGGAACACCACTCTAACATAAGTCCCGCTCTCGATCTTTCCTTAGTTAATATCTCCCTTTTTCAGTGGATACCAAGGTCTTCTATTTACAATGCCTTGGTAAGGCCACACTTGGAATACTGCATCCAGTTTTGGTCACCACAATGTAAAAAAGATGCTGAGACTCTAGAAAGAGTACAGAGAAGAGCAACAAAGATGATTAGGGGACTGGAGGCTAAAACATATAAGGAACGGTTGCTGGAATTGGGTATGTCTAGTTTAGTGAAGAGAAGGACGAGGGGGGGACATGACAGCAGTCTTCCAGTATCTCAGGGGCTGCCACAAAGAAGAGGGAGTCAAGCTCTTCTCCAAAGCGCCTGAAGGCAGGACGAGAAGCAACGGATGGAAACTAACCAAAGAGAGAAGCAACCTGGAACTAAGGAGAAACTTCCTGGCAGTTAGAACAATTAACCAGTGAAACAACCTGCCTCCAGAAGCGATGAATGCTCCAACACTGGAAGTTTTTAAGAAGAGACTGGACAGCCATTTGTCTGAAAAGATGTAGGGTTCCTGCCTGAACAGGGGGTTGGACTCAATGACCTCCAAGGTCCCTTCCAACTTTTACTACTACTACTACTACTACTACTACTACTACTACTACTACTACTACTACTATTAGTTTGAAAATGATTCTATCAGATGTCTATGGAGATTCTCAGTCATCCAGGTCATGGTTGTCCCAAAGTTGGTCTTTCAAAAGGGCAGCTGGACTGTCTGGCCTTCTGTCTTGAAGACCTTTTGCTTCTCAATTCATGAAGATGCTTCTTGGATGAGAAGCAACAGGTCTTCAAGTGGGAAAAACATGGGAAGTCCAGTTGCCTTTTTGAAAAAGCACCTTTGGGATTCTGTCAGATCCCACTCCAAGTAAAACCTTTGAACAAAATTACCTTATCACTGTGATGTGCTGAATTTACCCAATTGCTATTTGATTGATTTAATCAATGAGTTTCCAAATCAGAGTGATCAATCATTATGAAAGATTTCCTGCTGCTTCTACTATTTTGACCGTCAACGGCTTGGACTGCTCAGACTCCAGGAACTTGACATTGAATAGATGAGCAATTGAATCAATTTGGCAATAAAAAAATCTCCTTGGCAAATTAAATCAAAGTGTAAATCTGACCTTGGGTGATCTGAATGCCCATATCAAATGCTACTTTACTAGCACTTACAAACTTGCCTTAGTTTCATTATGTGTGTAATTTAGAAAAGAAAAAGAAGGGGAAAAATACATCCCCTTTAGCAAAGCTAAAATGGCTTTCCAAACAAAAGTGTCCAGTTAATCAGGCAAAGCTTTCATTAATTCATCTTCCAATTAAATACATGAAAGCACATGGTTCTAATAATGAGTCTTCCATCCATTTCAGATGGCATCTGTGGCAATGGCTCAACTCTTCTTTTCTTTGGCTTTATGAAGTGATGGGTAATTACCCTTACTGGAAGACCTGATGCTTGCTTTCTATCTGACAGCCTTCTGCTTGTTATTTGTTAAGAGACGTTCCAGATCACACTCTGCTAAGTCTTGGGGATGAGAATTCAACTAATGAGTTGTGTGCAAATATTATATTTCCTCCGCTCTGCTTGGCTCTTGCCTTCTCCAGCCCAGAAGGAGCTTCATCTGATGAGGGGGAAGATGTTTGCATAGTTATTTTGGAAGGAGATGGGAGGAAGCAGGAGGGCAATTGAGGTCGAAGGCTAAACTATATCTTGAGAACAAACAAGAGCAATCATGGGAAGGACTGGGGAAGCACCAGAGCCTCCAGACGCCCTGGGTAGATCTAATTTTTAGAGAGATCCTTGAAGTTGTCAGCATCCTCTCTCAAGCAAAGCTGACTTTCTCTCTGTACAAACTCTGGCATGACTGTCCAGCCCAAGAGCAAACATTAATAATGGCTCTTTATTGAACTGAATGATAGCAACAAAGACTTTGCTTGAATACGTCTTTGGGGCAGGTTGATGGAATTAAAGATTGCCACCTACTTTGAGGCATAATAATTGTTCTAGTAAGCAATTATGGGTGAAATATTTTCAGGAGGCCTGTCAGATTAAGAAGTTCCTATTGATGTGTTTGTTTCTGAAATTAAAAGTAGCCCAATTAATTGTTATAAACTTATTTAGCAGGCCTGGACAGTGTTTTTGACTTGAAGGGGAAAAGGAATTCCAGAGAGACTGTGAGTTGCATATATTCCTTAAATTAAATCTTTTTGTTCTCCCTGTCATTGGGTTGCAACTGTGGAGGGTAGCCATAAGATCCCAGGAAAAGATGTAGCTATTATATAGAGCTCCCACACAATTCAAAGTACCTTTCCCCCATCCAATCTGAAGCAACAGTCAGCCCACCTATCCCTCTCTTCTGCTGAGAGTGTGCAGATATGTTGTCAACCCTTTGACCAGACCTCCTCCTTAAGCAGAGCTGATCTGCTTTGATCAGTCACTCTGATTTTCTAACAGCAGCTGCTATCCATGTGCCTTGAGAAACAAAGCTTTGATTCACACAGAGGAGTTGTTTCAGCTGAAATTTCACTGAAAGTGATCACATTGCGGATTTCTTGAGCCCTGTCCTACTTTGGACATATTATGCAAAAACCTAACTCATCAGAGAAGGTTCTAATGCTGGGAAAAGTGGAAGGGAAGAGAAGAAGATGACCAGCAGCAAAGTGGATAGACCTTGTTTCAGTAGGTGATGAGTGCAGCATAGGTAGAACCAGAAAACCAGTTTAGGAGAAATCATCTGGAGAAGATCTATACAATTACTAAGAGTTGACAATGACTTGATGGCTTGTAATCAATCAACAGCCTATCCCGAAACAACCAGTTTGAACAGAATAACAAACTTGGAAGGGACTTTGGATGTCTTCTGGTCCAACTGACTGCTCAAACAGGAGACTACACCATTTCAGACAAATGGCTGTCCAGTCTCTTTTTTTAAAAAAAATATTCCAGTCTTTTTATTTAAAAAAAAACATTTTGTTTTATTGGAAACATACTTTTTGCATACTTTTCATGGACTATTTGCAAACCAGAGAGGAGATATATACTTTGCAAGTTGTGATTATTGGGCAGAAATGTGTCATCTTATTTGTATATAATGTCTTGCATGCATGAGTGATTTCCTGTAAAGTGCCAAAAAAGAATTGGAGACAGCATCTAATATTAAGATCCAATTCAACACCTAGTCTTCTTTTACTGTAATCTCAAACATCAGAAAAGACAACATAGTTTTGCCTTCTAGAGTTCAATCCCTGGCTAAGTGAATCAGCTGATCTCTCAGTTGTAGGAAAATTAGTAACTCTTTGAACCTTTCAGAACACATACAACTTCACAAATCCATTGCAAGTCTAGCCACTGTATTGATCTAGCCATCTTGTTTTGGGTGTGAATATCTGCCTACCCTCCAGCTTTTTTTTTCATGATTGCAGGTTCATAGTTGGTCTACTGCCTCTGGCACTTGGCTTTTGTCTGTCTGATTTGTGACATGAGTTCCAGCTATCTTATCTCATATCTTCTGTCCATCTATTCACCTCTGCACTGAATCACACCTGCTGCCAAGCTCAGAAGTAGTCTAAGACCTTATGCCTGAATAGGTCAAAATAGAATCCTTTCTCTGAACGCCCACAACTTCTGAAGGCAAGTTGTCCCACTGGTTTATTGTTCTCACTGTCAGGATGAGAAATGATGTGGTGGTTTAGGTAACAGGCTGGAAATCTGGCCTGGAGACTCTGAGTTGTAGTTAACCTTAGTGGGTGACTATGGGGCCAATCACTCAACCCTAGGAAGGAATCAATGGCAAACCACTTCTGAAACCTTGCCATGATAACCGCAGAGACAGTCCAGGTAGTTGTCAGACGTCAACACTGACTCAGAGAAAATCCCATCCTGGACCTGTGCATTTATCCTGTGGGAAGTCAGCTTCCCCAGGGAAGGAAATATTAAAAGGGCAGAATGTTATATTTCCTCAAAGGATCTTAAAGAGGCAGAAAAGCATGCCCAGTTTTCTTAATACCCCCCAGTTTCCCTTCCCTAAGCAGAAACCAGCCCTGTAGAAATGCAGATGTAAATAATCCTGGAAGGTTGGAGGCCCCCAGCTAGAAACCTAGGAAGACAAAGATACCTAAAATCTACATACCCCACCCAAACCTTGGCTCTTTTATGGGGTAGGCAACCTTGGCTCTTTTATGACTGGTGGACTTCAACTCACAGAATTCCTGAGCCAGCGTGGCTGGCCCAGGAATTCTGGGAGTTGAAATCCACCAGTCATAAAAGAGCCAAGGTTGCCTACCCCTGTAATAGGATTAATCCACAGATGCCACACTCAGACTCAGGTCAAAATACAATACACAGGAAATACAAAGCCTCAAACAGGAACAGGAAACAACCCCAAGAGCCCCAGAGGGTATAAAAACCCACTCCCTACATGTGCTCTCTCTTTTTTCTTCCAGAGCCATGCTTCTGTCTGCCTCTCCTCTACAATAAACTGCAACCTTCTTTCTAAAGCAGTCGCCATGTTGTTTATTCCCAGCTTGGACTGAACCATGATGAAGACTTTTCCTTCAACACTCCCATTACAGTGTGTGCAACATGTACGCTCTGGATGTTGCAGTTGCTAGGGATCCTCCCCTTTGGCCCTGCTGGTTAGAATTAGTGAGAAGTAAAGGTGTAAAGAAACCAGAGATCACCCAGCCCTTATTTGTAGTGTTGGGTTATTTGAATATAAGCTTTGCAGGTGGCAAACCATTTTAGAAAAAGAATGTTCTTTCATTCCCACACAGCACGAACATGCCTGCTGTGACATGTACAAAAAGCCACCCAGGCTTAAAGTAGATCAATAATCTTGTTTTAGCCATAGGTCCATTTTTGCAGAGTTATTCTTCCAATTTACTTTTATTCAAAGAGCTTGAATACTTTGGTCATTTGCCTCCTACAATGCACCAAGGAAGCCAACGACTGGTTATGACAATGCCCATTTACTTGAAAGTAAACCCCACTGACTTAATGGGTCTTTCAGCTGAGTCAGCACACTCAAGATTGTACTGTTTGAATCCAACAGCCGTAGAGGAATGGAGAAGGATCGGAGTTAAGAAAAACCAACACCAGACCTTCCTGAAACCCTGCAGCTTATGATGTTGGAAATCTGGAATGTGGGATTTCTAATCTTGCTTCTGAGTCTTAAACCAGCTTTGGAAGGAGCAGCTAAGAGTGCAGAATTGTTATTGTGGTGAACAAGTTAGCCCTTTCCCCCTGTGACTCCCTTTCTCTCAAAACACGAAAGCCCAAAGGGGTCAATCCATAGAACTGAAGGGTGAGAGATTCCAGGATAGAAGCGTTTGTCACAACTTACAGCACAATTTTCTGTCACAAGCTGCAGGGGTGGTTACAAACTGTTCGGTTTTCAAAGCACACATTTGGTTTTGGTCCAGCTTTAAAATTAAACATCTGTGGAATTTTCAGTTGCACGCTCACATGGCTATTCTGGAATAGCCTCAAAGAATGGGTACCCATGCTTTTTAAACACCAGGAGGGAGAGGGATGAAGATGCTGTGAAGAGACTTCTTGGCATTTTGTGAACTCTTTCTCTATGCAACTGCAGGGTTCTCCTGGGTCAGGGTATAGTGGTTCCAGGGACATATATCTATATTTATAATACCTGTCTATCTGTCTGTCTGTCTGTCTGTCTGTCTGTCTGTCTGTCTGTCTGTCTATCTATCTCTGTTTGTCTATCTATCTCTCTATCTATATCAGTCTGTCTGTCTGTGTCTGTGAGTATCTATCTATCTATCTATCTATCTATCTATCTATCTATCTATCTATCTATCTATCTATCTATCTATCTATCTATCTATCTATCTAGTCTCTCTCTGTCTCTGTCTCTGTCTCTGTCTCTGTCTCTGTCTCTGTCTATATCTATATCTATATCTATATCTATATCTATATCTATATCTATATCTATATCTATATCTATATCTATATCTATATCTATATCTATATCTATATCTATATCTATATCTATATCTATATCTATCTATCTATCTATCTATCTATCTATCTATCTCTATCTATCTATCTATCTATCTATCTATCTATCTATCTATCTATCTATCTATCTATCTATCTATCTATCTATCTATCTATCTATCTATATCTATCTATCTATCTATCTATCTATCTATCTATCTATCTATCTATCTATCTATCTATATCTATCTATCTATCTATCTATCTATCTATATCTATCTATCTATCTATCTATCTATCTATCTATCTATCTATCTATCTATCTATCTATCTATCTATCTATCTATCTATCTATCTATCTTTGGGGCAGCGTCTTTAATATTGGAAGACTGCCATCATATCATTCCTATCTTTCTTTTCACTAGACTAGACATACGCAATTCCTGCAACCGTTCTTTATATATTTTAGCCTCCAGCCCCTTAATCATCTTTGTTACCCTTCTCTGCACTCTTTCCAAAGCCTCAACATTTATATTGTGGTATCCAAAACGGGACGCAGTATTCCAAGTATTCTAAATGTGGAAACAACAAAAAAAAAGTGTTCAGTTCTAAATAGAAGCGGGCAAGTGAAAAGCACACATGTGTGATATTTTCTCCCCATTGCTGGACAACTATAAACTCTTCATTTTCCTCTGAACTGCACTTTTTGGTAAAGGAGCCAAAGCAAACAGCTGAGCTAACTGGAAATGGAGCCAAGTTGACAGTACAGCCAAAGCTAAGCCATGGAGACAGCTGTCCCTCTTCCAAGACTGACTTCTCCCCCCATTACTCATGCGTTAACCTCTTCTGTGCTTTGGCTCTAGCATCAGCTCAGATGGGTGTCAACTCACCTTTTTGTGACTGATCAACTAGGAGAGGTACAAGCAATTGATGCTAATTAGTCCCTTCAAATGTTTCGGGTTCTTCTCAGCTGAGATTTAGGAAGACCTGGAGTGGGAAAAGCCACATGGAGTTAAGAAGGGCTTCTTGCTACTTTTCCCTGAGAAAATGTGTTCCTGATGCTTCTTGGTGGATATTTACTTACCCTGATTCAGCCAAAATAGATTCTTTAATGAAAGCTTCTCAGAGCATAACCTTCTCTAAGCTTCTTCATTTTGAATGTGGAGGAAACAATTTGAACTCAGCTTTTTTCTGCCTTTGGATACACCATTCTTACTAGCAGGACTCCCCCCCCCGCCCTGCCCCCAGAATGACATCTGAGAAATGGATCATCCTTGGATCTGTTACTTTTTAGTGAGGTGTTAGGAAATGTGTTGGTTGGGTGGGTGGATTAGCTGTTATTGCTGGCAGTATTAGCCTTAGCATTGTTATATAAGACCAGGACTATAGAGTTATGTAGTAGGACAGCGTCCAAGAAAAGAAAACAGAGGCACAGAGTCAAGATCATGTGAAATATTAGTACCCCTTTATAAAACCTTAGTAAGATCACACCCGAAATGCTGCATCCAGTTTTGACCACCACATTACAAAAAAGATATTGAGACTTTGGGGGAAAAAAGTGCAGAGAAAAGCAACTAAAATGATTAAGAGCCTGGAGACTAAAACATATGAACAACGCTTGCAGGATTCGATATGGTCAGTCTAGAGAAAAGAAGAACTAGGGGTGACATGATAGCAGTGTTCCAGTATTTGAGGGGCTGCTACAAAGAAGAGGGGGTCAACTTATTTTTCACCAGCGAGACACTGGTGAAGCGGGCACAGCAGCCCCTGCATTTTCTGTGCCTCATGAGAAAAGCACAGCTTCCTTGCCATGTCCTTATCACTTTCTACAGAGGGATGATCGAAAACATCCTGTCATACAGCATCACAGTCTGGTTTGGAAGGCGGTGAGAGAGGAAGGTGGTGCAGAGAGTGGTGAGGATGGCCGGAAAGATCATTGGCAGATCACTCCCTTCAGTCCAGGACATAGCACAGACGCGCTGCTTGAGCAGGGTCCGCCAGATTGTCTGGGACACTACACATCCTCTTCGCAACCTGTTTTCCTTGTTCCCTTCTGGGAGGAGGGGGCTCCGTGGTATCCGAAGCAGAACATCCGGATTCAGCCACAATTTTGTTCCATACAGTATTAACCTTGTGAACTCTAAAACTTCCTCTTTCTGTTATGTATTCAAGGTGGATAGTGATTAATATTTATATGTTATTTATATGTAAGGGTGTAGGTTTATACATAAGTTGTATAAACTGGAACCAACTTCCCTCAGAGGTTCGTACTGCTCCTTCCCTCCTAGCTTTCCGAAAACTTTTAAAAACACATCTATGCAGACAGGCTTGGGGTGTGTGAACTGCGCTCTGCCCCTGGGCCTTTGATTGGGAGTGTATGTTGTATGAGTGAGTATAGTTTTATATTGTACTACTATTTTAAATTACTTATATTTTTGTATTTCTGTTGTGAGCCGCCCTGAGTCTGGGGAGAAGGGCAGCATATAAGTCGAAATAAAGATGAAAATAAAGATATAGCATTTTAAATATGTGTACACTTTGAGAGCAAGCAACTAAATTTCATTTTTAATGTTTGCCAATGTGCCCACAGTAAAAAATGACAAAAAAGGTTATCTATCTACAGTAATGTAATAATATCACAATATAATAAATACAGGCAGTCCTCGACTTACAAGCATTTGTTTAGTGACTCTTCAACGTTACAACGGCACTGAAAAAGTAACCTGCCGATCCTTGCACTTACAGCTGTCACAGCATCCCCAAGATCACCCGATCAAAATTCAGCAGCTGGCATGGTTGCAGCATCTAGGGGTCATATGATCACTTTTTGTGACCTTCTCGGGGGGTTTCTGACAAGCAAAGTCAATGGGGGATGCTGGATTCGCTTAACAACCCCATGATTACTTGAACAATTGCAGTGATTCACTTAACAACTATGCCAAAAAAGGTCTTAAAGGGTGCAACCTTGCTTAACAACCTTATGGTTGTAAGTCAAGGACACCCTGTATAGGAATACTCTCCTTATACCTTAGTCTTATGAATAATCCCTTGACTCTGGGGGATTTTAGGGACACAGCCAAGAAAGCTATGGAACAATACAGAAGCGGTTGGCCAAGATGGTATCAGTTCTTTATAGACTGGTGGAAGTTTGTGCAAGTGGTTGCAATGCAACGGGACTTTACTGAGAGAAAGAGGAAAGCTGGATGATGAATGAACGATAGAGAGCTTGGCTATTGTCTGGAAAGTAGGTCAAGAGTCTTTCACATTGAGGGCAATCTTTAGACAGAGATTGCTTGGCCTTAGCAGCTCCAAACAGTGGCTGGACCGGGCACATTAATCACTGCCCAAATGTCCTCTCCAAAACTTTTTTGACTGAAGGTCAGCATTCAAGCAATGCACTTCCACTTGTTACTCAAACCTTTGGTTCTTTTCCATTTTATATAACAAATGCAAAGCATTTCAGTTCTTCTTCAAAAATTTTTTTTATTCTTGAAACACTTCAGTGCAATCAATAGAGGCTGAAATGTCATAACCATTTGAGAGCATTTTATGGGCTCTGGTTTTGTAGCACCCTTGAGCATATCCATTTGAAGAGTGGAATGGCTGCCATGATCTTGACACCACCATCTAGGAAGAGAAGATACACCCAGAGGAGAACCTTGCCCCATGCCTTGCTTGTCTCTACTTGCACACTAGAATACAGGAAAATGTAAAGCTTTCCCCTCTCCAGTTGTGTCCAACTCTAGGAGGTGGTGCTTATCTCCATTTCTTAGCCTAGAGAGCTAGTGTTGTCCAAAGACACTTCTCTGATCATATGGCTAGCATGACTACATGCCAAGGATTGCTGGATCACTGCTACTTTCCCACTGAAGTGGTACCTATTTATGTACTCACATTTACATGTTTTCCAACTGCTAGGTTGGGAGGAGCTGGGGCAAGTAAAGGGCTTCACTCCATTGTATGGTGTTCGGGTTCCAAACCCGGACTGTCAACTTTCCAGCTGACATCTTTAATCATTGAGCTGTCATTCCCCCTCCCACATGATAGAACAGTGGTGGCAAATCTATGGCATGCATGCCAGAGGCGGCACTCAGAGCCCTCTCTGTTAAAGTGACCAACTGTCCTCCTTTAGGGAGGACTGTCCTCCTTTTGTAAGTTCTGCCCTCCCTCGAAAAGTGTCCTCCTACATGTCCTCCTTTTCGATATTTGAAGACTAATCTGCAGGGCTTTTTTTCCCTCATAGAACGCTCAGAATGGCATTCTGGCACCTTTTTTTTAATGGTTTTTTTTTCACCTTTTGCATGAGCTGTGCTACTCCCACTATTGGCTTTTGAAAGCCAATAGGAATTGCTGCTGAGCGCACCAAAACACCCGGCTGGCAAACTTTGCACATGCAAGTTGTCTGTATTATTGTTGCAATGAATAAAATGTTTTTTATTTACGATATTTTTCTTCAATTTATTTGTGTCCTCCTTTTCATTGTAAAAAGGTTGGTCACCTTACTCTCTGTGGGCACACACACACTGTTGCCCCAGCAGAGTTCGCCAGAGTAGCGAGCACGTGGTGTTTGGAAGCGACAGGGCAGGAAGTGAGCGAGCAAGCGGGGTTGGCTCCCCGGGGATGCTACACTCACCCAATCTGCCGTGACCACTGCAGCCATGTCCACCCAGTGGGCCACGCCGCCTGCTCCCCCCCCCGAGGGCACCACAATGCTGATGCAGCCCTGGCCCTTTGCGATAAATAAGTGGGTTTGGGGTTGCAGGCTGGACACTCGGTCTCTAAAAGGTTCGCCATCACTGTGATACAACAATGCATGGAAAAATGAAGTGAAAGCTAAGGAGTTTCTGCAAACACCTGGAAATCCTGGCCTTGGTGTTAGAGTGAGGATTGGAAAAGAGCTGGTTGCAAATGCTCTTCCAATACTTTTCACCCAAATATAGACAGGGAAAACCAGCTGGTTAGTTCTCTGAATTTTCCCCAGAAAGGAGAAATAGTCTTAGCGACAGCAGAAGCAGAAGCAGCTGGACCCAAAAAAGCCTCCTTGGTGGAGTTTCTTCTTGATCCCTTAAGAACATAAGAACATAAGAAGAGCCATGCTGAATCAGGCCAAAGCCCATCGAGTCCAGCATTCTGTGTCACACAGTGGCCCACCAATTGTACATTATTATTGTTATTGTTATTGTTATTGTTATTGTTATTGTTATTGTTATTGTTATTGTTATTGTTATTGTTATTGTTATTGTTATTGTTATTGTTATTGTTATTGTTATTGTTATTGTTATTGTTATTGTTATTGTTATTGTTATTGTTATTGTTATTGTTATTGTTATTGTTATTGTTATTGTTATTGTTATTGTTATTGTTATTGTTATTGTTATTGTTATTGTTATTGTTATTTCTATGCCGCCCTATTCCAGGAACTCAGGGCGGCTCACAGCATAAATAGAAATCTAGCATAAAATACATATATAAAAAGGACCCCTGAGTTAAAAAACAATCATCCAACAAACATACACACAAACATACACTGGCTGGGGCCAGGTGTTAACTGCCCCAGGCCTGCCGGCAAAGATGTGTCTTCAATAATTTGCGAAAGGCGGAGAGGGTGGGAGCAATACGGATCTCCGGGAGGAGTTGATTCCAGAGGGCCGGGGCCGCAACAGAGAAGGCTCTTCCCCTAGGCCCCACCAGGCGACACTGTCTGGCTGACGGGACCTGGAGGAGGCCGACTCTGTGGGCCCTAACCGGCCGCTGGGATTCATGGGGCAGCAGACGGTCCTGTAAGTAACCTGGTCTGATGCCATGTAGGGCTTTATAGGTCATAACCAACACTTTGAATTGGGGATCTTGAGCAGAAAGAGAAGGCGAAACCCTCCCTTTCCCTTGACCCCCAACAAATGGTACTCAAGGGAATCCTGCCTGCCTCAACCAACATAGAGGCGGCACATGGACATCTGTTTTAATAACCACCGATACACTTGGCATCCATGAATCTATCTAGCCCTGCCTTGAAGCTGTCAAGGCTGACAGCTGTCACGACCTCTTCTGGAAGTGAATTCCATAATGGAACTGGAAAAGGTGCAAAAAAGGGCAACAAGAATGATCAAGGAAATGGAGCACCTCCCTTATGAAATCCCTTTCAAGTTTGAATTCAGACAGAGGACGCCTTGTAAAAAGAGTTCTTTTTAGTATCTTTGGTGGACTTGTGACAAAACAAAGAAATATCGGGGTCAGATTTTTATATGAATTCAGAAGATCCTTAATATGAATACAAAAATGAAACCAGGTTTGGTTTCTTAGATTTGATGGACCAAGAACTTGAAACAAAACTTGGAACTTTATTCATATACGTGTTAATAGTTGGAAAAATACACTAATTCCCAAGCTCTGAAGGTGACGGTGATGGAGCTGGTGAAGATGATAAAATCGACTGTTTTAATTAAAGAGGAGAATTCATCCAGCTTTTCTGGAAACCACTTCTGGACTTTGTGTATGGAGACGTTTTAAGTTTTGATGATTAGAACGACTTTATTGTAGAAATGGCTTGGAACACTTGGAAATGTCAACCAAAATGCTGAGGTTGTGCTTCTTTTTGTATTGTACCGCACTGAAAAAAGTCAGAAATCCCTACATTTGTCTTTCTTTTTTAAATCTCTTTTTTGTATCTTTCTCTTTTTAATTTTCTTCACTTTCGCTTGTATTCGTATTTGACCTTATTAAAATTTTTTAATAAAATTTGAAAAAAATAAAAATAAAATAGAGGAAGCCAAGGCACCTAATAGGCTGCAGTGCTCAAAACTGGGCGGATCTCCTTCAATGCTCCTTTGGAAGCCTTGAAATAAATCAGGGCAAGAATGCCACCCCATTCCACCTGTAAGGAATTCTCCAGAATTCCCTTCCCTTCGGAAGAAATTTCAGCTGCCAATGCACTTGCTTCCAGCTGGATGAGTACAGACAGAGAATATAGACAGGAGAATTTATCGGCCTGACGTCGACTGTCTTCAAAGTGTTTTCCAGAGCTGTACAATTGCTCTGAAGCTTCTCCTGGGCTTCTCAATTCAGGAGGCCAATATTAATTAGGTTTCCTTGAAATGTGCTCTGCTTTTTTCCCCCAGGACTGATGGTTTCCCCCCCTCCCCGTCTCCCATAATCTCTAGCTGCAGGATGGATCACTGAGTGTATCTTGAGCAAATGCTCAGTTGTGTAGGTAGGGGGTGGCAGGAGCGAAATACCAGCAAGAAGAACGGCGATCCTTTTTTGCAATGGGCAGTGGTGAATATGTGCTAGCAGCCACTGAATTGACAGCCGCTGGCATATTGTGCTTAGTCTGCTGAGAAGCTTTGTTTTCTGGTTTCACCTGAGCAAAACACGGGCCCAGAAAGAGAATAACAAAATAACAGAATTTGGAAGGGAACTTGGAGGTCTTCTAGTCCAGCCCCCTGCTCAAGCAGGAGACCCTATGCCAGTGGTGGAGAACCTATGGCACGGGTGCCAGAGGCGGCACTCAGAGCCCCAGTCCTAGGCCTTCAGCTGGGTTTTATAAAACCTTTTTGCTTTAGGCCTCCACCGCCGTGTGCAAAAAAAAAAAAAGGTTCAATCAATCAGTCAATTTCAACTTCTTGCGGGAAAAAAAAAAGATCTTGCAAAGTTGGAATTGATTGATTGAACTTTTTAGTCCCACCCAGTCTGCCTTTACCATCGCAGCCACACCCATCCAATGGGCCACACCCATCCAATGGGCCACGCCCACCCAATGGGCCACACTCACCCGGCACCCGACGATGCATAAGTGGGTTTTGGGTTGCAATTTGGGTCCTCGGTCTCTAAAAGGTTCGCCATCACTGCCTTATGCCAATTTGGAGAAATGGTTGTCCAATCTCTTCTTAAAAACAGGGAAAGGGCAGGGCAACCTGGCAATCTTGGGTAACGAAGCTGCAGAGCATCACTTGAAACATTTTCTGTTAGCACTAGCGCTGGAAAGGATCTATGTTGGGCACGGGGTGAAATATGACGTTGAGCAGAATGTTAACTGTTCCATTCAATATATCCCAGATTGGTAGTTTTGGGGTCCTGCTTTCAGACCCCCAAAACCAAGAAAGACATATTGCAATTCTTCTAAGTGGACTTTTTTTTTTTAAAAAAAGAAACAACTGTTCCTTACCTGTTGTCAACGCTGCTAACATCGGATGTTCATTGATCTCACCAAACTACGTGCACAGTAAAACATATATACTTTGGGAACTGTTAGGGAGGAGCTGCCTTCATCCTCTTTCTCTCACACAAATGATCTAAACTGTGTCGTCTCTTGCTCCTCTGAGATGCACTGGGTAACCCCCTGGGAATCCGAATGACATTCCATCGCACCTACTGATCACGCCAGGATTATCGGTGTTGAACGAAAGAGATCTGTAGGTTGCTATCTTCCTCCGCTAAGAGACTCAGTGGTACGTTTGTCAGAATCCATGCAGCTCCCATTCATCTTTATTTAGATTTCTTTTCTTTCTTTTTTTAGCGATGAATACAGGCAGTTCGTATCAGCAGGAAACAACATAGGCATTTTCTCTCCAGTTGTGATTCACCCCCCCCAAGAACATTTGGATCATCTTTGTTTAAGAAAGCTTTAGACAATGGAGAAAAAGCGACAAAGAGGCGCCTATGGCTCCATGTTGCTCAGCCTCGGTAACTTGGGTTTGGCTAGTCTAAGGAAAAGAAGGAATAGGGGAGACAGGATAGCAGTGTTCCAGTATCTGAGGGGCTGCCACAAGACAGAGGGGGACAGGTTGTTCACCAGAGCAGCAGAGGGAAGGACGAAAAACAATGGCTGGAAACTGATCAAGGAGAGAAGCACCCTGGAATTAAGGAGAAACTTCTTAACAGTGAGGACAATTCACCAGTGGAACAGCTTGCCCCCAGAAATTGTGGGTGCTCCATCACTGGAGATTTTAAGAAGAGACTGGACAGTCACCTGTCTGAGATGGTATAGGTTCTCCTGCTTGAGCAGGGGGCTGGACTAGAAGACCTCCAAGGTCCCTTCCATATTCTATTCTATTCTATTCTATTCTATTCTATTCTATTCTATTCTATTCTATTCTATTCTATTCTATTCTATTCTATTCTATTCTATTCTATTCTATTCTATTCTATTCTATTCTATTCCATTCCATATTTTCTATTCTATTCTATTCTATTCTATTCTATTCTATTCTATTCTATTCTATTCTATTCTATTCTATTCTATTCTATTCTATTCTATTCTATTCTATTCTATTCTTCTCTTTCAGATATGTGGATATCAGCTCCCAGATTTTCCCAGCCAGCATGTTGGCTGGGGAATTCTGGGAGCTAAAGTCCACATATCTTAAGATTGCCAAGGTTAAGAAACCTGATCTAAATGGTGCTGAAGTCCCTTTAAGCTCACGCCTGCTGCTTCAGGGACTCCATCCAGCCACCTCCTTCTCTGTTGTCCCCTTCTTCTCTTGCCCTCCATCTTCCCCAGCATCAGGCCCTTCTCCAGTGAGTCCTTCCAGAGAAAAAAGTCTTCTACAGTGTGCCCAACCAGATAAGTTTGACATCTGCTTCCATACCACCCCAGGCAATTCCTGGTCTTCAGGATGAAAAGGGGTATGCTGAAAAGCAGGTAGCCATCTCCATATTTAGCCATCTCCATATTTCATACATTCCAAGGTCTGCTGTGTCACTACCAGGCCTTGACAGATGGCCAACCCCATGCAATGTTGTGAGTGGTGGATGGTTTCCCACTTGAAGGATGGTTTCCTGTTGGATGGATTCTTATTTTTTATAGTTTTTTTTATTGAAAAGTTTCTTAATGTAAAATACAAATGAAAATAACAATAATTTGGATAAGAGTAAAGGGGATGGGGAAGAGGGAAAAGTGTAAGGGAAGGGAAGGAAAAAGGAAAGATGAAGAAAAGAAGAAAGGAAAAAGGAAAAAAGGGGAAAAAGAAAAAAGATACTGACTTCCAACTTTTTTCTTTGAACTCTGGTGCTGGAGAAGACTCCTGCAAGTCCCCTGGACTGCAAGGTGATCCAACTGGTCAATCCTAGAGGAGATCAACCCTGACTGCTCTTTGGAAGGCCAGATCCTGAAGTTGAATCTCAAGGACTTTGGCCACCGAATGAGAAGGAAGGACTCCCTGGAGAAGAGCCTGATGCTGGGAAAGATGGAGGGCAAGAGAAGAAGGGGACGACAGAGAAGGAGGTGGCTGGATGGAATCACTGAAGCAGGAGGCGTGAGCTTAAATGGACTCCAGAAGATGGGTAGAGGACAGGAAGGCCTGGAAGAACATTGTCCATGGGGTCGCGATGGGTCGGACACGACTTCGCAACTAACAACAACAACAATGGTTGAGTACTAGCCATTTCTATTACGACAACCTATTTTAATCATCAAAACTCAAAGTCAGAATTTCATTTTTTTCTTTTTTCAGCAGAAAGTCCAGAAACAGTTTCCAAATGGAAATAAAGCTAGATAACCAACAGAAATAACTTTGCCATCTCTGGCACTTCCATCATTTTTTTCATTCCATCCTTCCATTGTGGGAGTTGAGACATCATTCCACTTTGGCATGTATAAGCTTCTTGCTCAGTTAGCCTGTATAATAACAAACTTCCATTATTATTTTTCTTTCCAAAATCTTTAGTCCTAACATGGATGGACTCAGTGGGTGAGAAAGCAGCAGAGCAGCAAATGATGCCAGCTACACAGCAGATGTAACATCACTACTCTGTGATTGCAGTGGCTGCCAATGTGTTTCCAGGTGCAATTCAAGGTGCTGGTTGTCACCTTTAAAGCCCTACATGGCTTGGTACCAGGGGGAGGGGACTGCCTCTTTCTGAAAGTTTCTACCTGTCCCATCTGATCCAACAGATCCCATCAGCCAAAGAGTGTCAACTGGCTGTAAATTCTGCCTTGTGCTATATTCTCCCCTTGGAGATTAGAATAGTTGTGACCCTGTTGGCTTTTCACAAAGCTTTAAAAACTTGCCTGTGTACCTGGGCCTGGAGCTTTGACTGTGTAAAGGGCCCTGTTACTTGGCTTTACTGATTAATTAAATAAGTTGATTACTTATTAGTTGATTAATCGTCATGGCTGCTATTTCAACTGATTTATTTTGTGGATGCTTTTATTCTTTTAATATATTTTTAAAATGCTTCTAATTTATAATTTTAGAATTGTAAGCCACCCAAAGTCATTTGGTTGAGTTGGGTGGCTATTAAAATCAATCAATCAATCAATCAATCAATCAATCAATCAATCAATCAATCAATCAATCAATCAAATATTTAACCAGTGACTTTGCTAAACATGCCCTCCTTTGTATTTTGAACCAGGACACTACCTTGTCTTAAGAAGCCAGAACCATGGTTTTAGAATTACTTAGGGATCAGTAGCGGAAGCAACTTTATATTGTCCTAAGTTTGAGTTGAGTTGAGGCTAGGTGGGAAGTGCTTTAGCTTAACTCAGCAGCGGGGAAAGGCCTGGGGCTCCAGATCCCTGTGTCAGCAGGAGTGATTAAATCATCTTTGATACCAACCTTGAGCGAACTATTTCTGAATCCCGAATGTGTGTAAAGGAGCCTCTGGTGAGCTAACCTGTTTTGACCTTGAATATCATGTCTCTTCCAAAAACTCAAACAACAAATCCGTTCTGTCATCCTGAATCACCAAAATGCATTTTTGAAAAAGGGAGCGGGAGGGAGGAGAAGTACACCAACCCCACATCTTTTCAAAATGCTATAGGAGTATTTTGGGGGAGGGAGGGAGAGAGAGAGAGAGAGAGAGAGAGAGAGAGAGAGAGAGAGAGAGAGAGAGAGAGAGAGAGAGAGAGAGAGAGAGAGAGAGAGAGAGACAGACAGACAGACAGACAGACAGACAGACACACACACACACAGAGAGAGAGAGAGAGAGAGAGAGAGAGAGAGAGAGAGAGAGAGAGACAGAGACAGAGACAGAGACAGAGAGAGAGAGACAGAGAGAGAGAGACAGAGAGAGAGAGAGAGAAAGTGAGAGGGGCATATTCCATGTTTTGTTTTGGGCAACAACAGAATGAGTAATTGTAGGCAGAAGGATTCTTCCCCATTTTTTTTCTGTCAGTTTTTGTTTGGTCTGATGCTTTCAAAATCTGCTTCAAAGTTGAAAGGAATTTCAGAGAAATTCTTTTGGTTGAGAATATGGAATTCTTAAAAAAATATGTATATTTTTCCAGGTGTGCATAGTCCTTTTTTTGGCTTGGTTTTATTTTTAATTCTAATCCACCCTGGAGTTTCACGCAGTCGGGCAGCTTCTAAATTTAATTTAATAAAACCATTACAACAAGAACTTACTGCCTCATTTTTCATTGTATTCTCATTTCTCCAGCATTTAGTGGCCCTTTGGCCTTCCATTCAGGGAAATCTGTACAAGAACGCCTCCAATGGGCAGTGATCAAGGTCTGGAGAACAGATGTTTCACTCATAACTGTGGCTGGCATCTTCAGAGGCAAAATGGTTTGCTGTGCTGAGCCCTCAGCTGCTCAGACTAACCAACCAGAACCAGCACAAAACTGAGAACCAATCAGGAATCAGCACTACAAAAATGACCAACTGCAAGCCAGCTAAAAAAAAAGGCCCACTCAAGAACCAACACCATCAAAATGACCAATCAGGATTGGATGCACAGAACCAATCAGAAACCAGCTTTTACCAACCTGCACCAATCAGAAATCAGCTCAGCCAAAGGCCAATCAGCAGTCAAGACACCTAGCTATAAAAACAGGAGATTGAGCAGTTCCCCTGCTTGGTTGCGTCAAGATGTCAGCCACAGTTATTGGTGAAACATCAGGAATTCTGCTGTCTAGGGCAGTGATGGCGAACCTTTTAGAAACCGAGTGCCCAAACTGCAACCCAAAACCCACTTATGTATCGTTGGGTGCCGGGTGGGGGTGGCCCATTGGGTGGGCGTGGCCCATTGGGTGGGCGTGGCCCATTGGCTGGCGGTGGCCCATTGGCTGGGCGTGGCTGTGGTGATAACGGCAGACTGGGTGGGACTAAAAAGTTCAATCAATCAATTCCAACTTTGAAGATCTTTTTTTTCCCATGAGAAGTTGAAATTGATTGATTGATTGAACCTTTTTTTTTGCACAAGGTGGCGGAGGCCTAAAGTGAAAAGGTTCTATAAAACCCAACTGAAGGCCTAGGACTGGGGCGACGGCGCATGCCATAGGTTCTCCACCATGGCTCTAGGCCATGGTTATTCAGTTCTGAAACCCAATAATGTCCAACAGATACTGGCTGTGAAAATCTACACCTGTATATCTTTCAGTGGGGCTTCTTCAGATTAGGAAATGGGAGAAAACACAGAATTATGGTAGAAAAGGGAATGGGGAGCCAGATTAGGTACAGCGATCTACTGAGCTGAAAAATTGCTAAAAGGAATTCTCACGAACCCTAAGAAAAAGGTAGAAAAGGGAAGCCACTTCCAGAGGGTAAGAAAATCTTCAAGGGTCTGCAAGTCGGTTTTAGAATAGCATTAAGAACTGGGCAAGAACCGATTGCAAACCGAGCCTCATGTATGTCACTGTTCCATTAGTTTCCTTGCTCCCAAATTGTGAGTCTTGCTATTTGCATTGAAATTTTGATTTTGATTTTATTTTATTAGACTTATATGCCGCCCTTCTCCCAAGACTCAGGGCGGCTCACAACAAAAATACAAGAATAACACAAAATCAATTAAAACTGCCAATTCACAATGTAAAAACCAGGCAATCAATTTCACTCATACCACACACAGTCACAGTCAAAGGCCCAGGGGCAGAGCGCAGCTCACATGCCCCAAACCTGTCTGCATAAATGTGTTTTCGAGAGTTTCCGGAAAGCTAGGAGGGAGGAAGCAGTACAAACCTCTGAAGGAAGCTGGTTCCAGAGGGCTGGGGCAGCAACGGAGAAGGCCCTTTTGCCCTAGGCCCCGCCAGATGACATTGTCTAACAGATGGGACCCGTAGGAGGCCAACCCTATGCGCCCTAACCGGTCGCTGGGATTCATGAGGCTGAAGACGGTCCCGCAAGTATCCTGGCCCATTGCCATAAAGGGCCAAATTGTTGTGATGTGATTTGGGAATGCTTTGAGGGGAGGAACATGTCCATCTGGAGGAAAGCTAGAAAGGTGTGTGTGTGTGTGTGTGAGAAGAGTGCATTCATTCCCACCCCACCACTGACATTGAAAAAAATGAACCACAAAAAACTTTTCCCAGGATATTCCAGATTGGAGACCTAGTTTTGACCTTAGGATTTGCCCACCCTGCTATACAAGTAGTCCTTGACTTATCACCGTTCTTTTTAGTGACCGTTCCAAGTTGCAACTGCACTAAAAAGTGACCTATGGCCTGTCCTTGCACTGTCACACAGTATCCCTACAGTCATATGATCAAAATATCAGATGATGGGCAACTGTCATCTATTTGTGACAGTTGCAGCATCCTGGGGTCATGTGATCACTGTTTGCCATCTTCTGGCCAGCTTCTGACAAGCAAAGTCCATGTGGGAAACTGGATTTGCTTAACGGCCACATGAGTCATGTAACATCTGCAAGGATTCGCTTAACAACCCCAATAGAGGGTCCTGAAAGCATTTCATGGCTTCAACAGTTCCTTGGCTCAAGGAAGGATAAGACCCTTTGTCATTTGTGTTGTTGTTGTTAGTTGCGAAGTTGTGTCCGACCCATCGTGACCCCATGGACAACGTTCCTCCAGGCCTTCCTGTCCTCTACCATCTTCTGGAGTCCCTTGAAGCTCACACCTCCTGCTTCAGTGACTCCATCCAGCCACCTCATTCTCTGTCGTCCCCTTCTTCTCTTGCCCTCCATCTTTCCCAGCATCAGGCTCTTCTCCAGGGAGTCCTTCCTTCTCATTAGGTGGCCAAAGGACTTGAGTTTCAACTTCAGGATCTGGCCTTCTAAAGAGCAACCGGGGTGGATCTCCTCTAGGACTGACCGGTTTGATCACCTTGCAGTCCAGGGGACTCGCAGGGGTCTTCTCCAGCACCAGAGTTCAAAGGCCTCCATTCTTTGGTGCTCAGCCTTTCTTATGGTCCAACTTTCACAGCCACACATTGCAACTGGGAAAACCATGGCCTTGACTAGACGTACTTTTAATCCATTTAGAAGTATGACTTGCAACCTTCATACAAGTACAGATAGCCCTTGAGTTATAACAGTGCGTTTAGCAACCGTTCAAAGTTACAACGGCACTGAAAAAAGTGGCTTATGACCGTTTTTCACACTTACAACCGTTGCAGAATCCCTCCCCCCCCATGGCCAGGTGATTTACATTTGAATGCTTGGCATCTGGTTCATATTTGCGACGCTTGCAGTGCCCTGGGGTCATGTGATCAACTTTTGCAACCTTCTGACAGGCAAAATCAATGGGGAAGCCAGATTTACTTAACAACTGGGTTAAGTTGCTTAGGATTCACTCAATTGTGGTCGTAAGTTGAAGACTACCTGTATACGTTAAAGACAGAGTTAGCAGTGGAAGCAGTTCTTAACTCAGGGACTTGCCTGCATTGTGTTAAGTACTACGTTTCAGTTGCCTTTGTTTTAGCTCTGGAATAACCACAAAAAGGAACGGGACCGAAACGCCCTTTCATTTGCTCGGCTGCTGCGACCATCTCAGCTTTTCTATCTGAGGAATCACACGAAAGGTTGAGCGTGCAAGGCCAAGTCAACAATCCTGATGCTGATGAAGCCAAATGACTCCATGTACGCAGGTCCCTGATTGCCAAGACTTATTTTTTAATTCTGTGCTTTTTCTAGGCGTTGCTTTATGATTAGTTGGTGGTGTAATACAGAAGGGTGTCTCTCGCCTCCTGCAGTTTGCTTTGATCTGCAGATCACGTAGGCTTAATGATTAAATTAAGAGCCTTTAATTCTGAACTGGCAACTGAGCACCTTTTACTCTGCAGTGGACACACCTCCAGCGACAATGGAGGTGCTGTGCTTTCTCGCTTTTCCCTCTTTTGAATGCCAATTTCGGGGTTTTGGTTGTTGTTTTTCTTCCTTCTAGGAAAATGAAAATGTTCTGCATTAAATCCTCAACAATCCCAACTTGCTTGTTGCAATGGTGCAGTGAGACAGGATTTCAACCTACCTGTGAAATCCAGTTCAGAGGAAACTTGATATGTGAAGTCATCTACGGCAGCGGTTCTCAACCTGTGGGTCGCGACCCCATCTGGGGTCGAACGACCATTTCACGGGGGTCGCCAAACATCACAGTCCACCATGTTTTTGGTCGGCCATTTTTTTCCCCTTTGCAATGCGGGCCGTCGCGCCGTGCATTTGCGATGCAGGCCCGCCATTTTTTTTTGGTCAGCCATTTTTTTTGGTCGGCCATTTTTTCCCCCTTTGAGATGCGGGCCATCGCACCGCGCATGCATGATGCAGGCCGTCGTGCCACGCATGCGCGATGCGGGTCGTCGCGCCGCGCATGCGCGATGCGGGCCGGGGTCGAGTCCCGGAAAAGGTTGAGAACCGCTGATCTAAGGAAAGTTTCGAAGTCTGAGGTTCACTATGGCGGGAAGAGAATAATGTATAGGCGGTCCACGACTTACAACAGTTCATTTAGTGACCATTTGAAATTACAATGGCACTGGAAAAAGGGACCCATGGCCATTTCCCCCCACTTAGGACCCTTGCAGCATCTCCATGCTCAGTTGCCTGGCAACTGACTCTTAGTGTCCCCTGGGTCATGTCCTCACCTTTTGACCAGCAAAGTTAATAGGGAAGGCAGATTCACTTAACAACCAGGTCATTAACTTATCAGCTGCAGTGATTCACTTAACAACGCTAGCAAGAAAGGTTGTAAAAGTGATTCACTTAACAACGCTAGCAAGAAAGGTTGTAAAGTGGGGCAAAGCTCACTTAACAAAGGTCTGACTTAGCAACTGAGATTTTGGCCTCAACTGTGGTTGTAAGGCAAGGACTATCTGCCTATCAGTTGTAGTTATTTTATTTTTCCTTTGAAAGCTTAGAGTAACCCGGAAGAATCTTTTTTTCCCTTGAGGATTGGAATTTTTTAATATATATATATATATATAAATGGGTGTGCTAACCCAGCCAAGGCTTCACTCACTTATTTTACCCTAATTCCCCAACCGTGAATGATCAACTGGGAAGTTTCAGCAATATCGTTCTATGCATTCTAGGAATGGGAAAAATAGAACTAGAGCAGTGATGGAGAACCTTTAAGAGACCGAGTGCCCAAACTGCAACCCAAAACCACTTATTTATCACCAGGTGCCAGGTGGGCGTGGCCTACTGGGTGGATGTGGCTGTGGTGGTCATGGCAGACTGGATGGGTGGGGCCACCTCGATGTTGCTCATGGGGAGGGTTGGGGGAGATCCAGGTGGTCTCTGGCAGGTGGGGCGGTGGGCAGGAGGCTCGTCCTGCGGGATAAGGTAGGGTGGGGGTGCCATTGTCGCAGGGCAAGGCGAGGCAGAGGCCGGGGCGACTGCTACCTGTCACCATCGGCCCCCGCACACAGGCCAGCATGCTGGGATGCATCTGGCCATGTGGGACCTCAGTGAGTTAGCGGACGGCTGGTTCAAGAGTGACGGTTGCCATCTCTGGGGCATGGCGTGCTATAGGTTCACCACCACTGAACTAGAGGTTCCACACTGGAATTATGGATGGCCAAATCCTTCTTCAGATGATTGGTGGCAGTGCTGCTGTGAGTGCTTGGTTCAACCAAGTTTCTGAGGCTTGGGAGGGGGGTGAGTCTGTGGGTTGAGATGAAGACACTGAAGTTTGGTGTTTCAGCAGGGGTAGGATTCAATCAGGAAAGTGTTAAGTAGAAGATTATTTATTATTATTATTTATTTAATTTCTATGCCGCCCTATTCCAAAGAACTCAGGGCGGCTCACAGCATGATAGAAATTACAATAAACACATATCTATAAAAAACCCTTGAGCTAAAAGAAACCAATCACTCCACAAACATACACAGAAACATACACTGGCTAGGGGCAAGGTGTTAGCTGCCCCAGGCCTGCCGGCAAAAGTATGTTTTAAGCAATCTACGAAAGGCGGAGAGGGTGGAGGCGACACGGATCTCCGGGGGAAGTTGGTTCCAGAGGGCCGGGGCCGCAACAGAGAAGGCCCTTCCCCTAGGCCCCGCCAGGCGACACTGTCTGGCTGACGGGACCTGGAGAAGGCCGACTCTGTGGGCCCTAACCGGTCGCTGGGATTCATGGGGCAGCAGACGGTCCCGTAAGTAACCTGGTCCGATGCCATGTAGGGCTTTATAGGTCATAACCAACACTTTGAATTGCGTTCGGAGACCAATTGGCAGCCAGTGCAGCTCGCGGAGTGATGCCGAAATGTGGGCATTTCTAGGCAAGCCCAACACTGCTCGCGCGGCTGCATTCTGCATTACCTGAAGTCTCCGAACATTTTTCAAAGGTAGCCCCATGTAGAGATGGTGCTAAGCAAAATACTGGATGCTACCAGATTTTTCATTTTCAAGGCCCTCTTAGCGAATGAAGAAAATAAGTGCTGGGTGGATGGCAATCCAGATGTTTGGAAGAGTGTTCGCCTACTCAAAGAACAAGGTGAAGGCCAGTTGTAGGGATGCAAAACAGCTTATAAGTTCAGATGTTATGGTGAAGAGCAATTTTGGGGATTTGTGGCTAGAACAGCCACTTTGTGAATGTGCAAGTTGCATTACTGGTGGTATAAAAAAACAAACTTGAATGTTTTGGAGAAATGCTGAGGTGTGTGAAGAATTCCCGTGGCTGGGCTCCAGTATCTTCTGTCTCAGTTTCCAATGCTTGCTATCATCCATTTCAGATCTATCAGACTGAACCATGGATTTCAAAAATCCCAGTCTTGGATTCTCATTCCAGCTGTGTGGAAGTACCAGCTCAGCCTACCATTTAAGCACTATATCTACTGAATCAAACACCACACCTCCAGGTTTAATAAGCTTCATTTCTGATTTTTTTAAAATCTGAGCAACATCAGAGAGGATCTGAACTACCTATGCTTAAAAGATGTTGAGACTCTAGAAAGAATACAGAGAAGAGCAACAAAGATGGTTAGGGGACTGGAGGCTAAAGCATATAAGGAATGGTTGCTGGAATTGGGTATGTTTAGTTTAATGAAGAGAAGGATGAGGGAGGACATGATAGCAGTATTCCAATATCTCAGGGGCTGCCCCAAAGAAGAGGGAGTCAAAGCTATTTTCCAAAGCGCCTGAAGGCAGGACAAGAAGCAACAGATGGAAACTAACTAAAGAGAGAAGCAACCTAGAACTAAGGAGAAACTTCCTGGCAGTGAGAACAATTAACCAGTGGAACAACCTGCCTCCAGAAGCGGTGAATGCTCCAACACTGGAAGTTTTTAAGAAGAGACTGGACAGCCATTTGTCCGAAATGGTATAGGGTTTCCTGCCCGAGCAGGGGGTTGGACTAGATGACCTCCAAGGTCCCTTCCAACTTTATTATTATTATATTTCTTTGCAGTCTGATCCTTAATCTCCTTTTCTTGGATTACACTAAGACTGTGCTCACAATACTTATCTAGTCAGTTGCAAGCCTAGGAATGCATGTGCACAAGATGTAAATTTAGTTTTAAACTTGGTTAGCACATGGGGGCTTAGAGTGTTATATGAATCCAGGCTGCTGATATAGTGCATTGTTCAGTGTATTGTGTGAATCCATTAACAAGGGTAAATGTAAATGTGAATATAGCTCAAATGTTTCTTGCATGTGAGCATTTTATTCTGATCTCTGTGAGGTTTATATTTAAATATGTTCCTTCACTGGATCATAGTAGCTGCCAAGAAGGCTTAACCTCTTGATTAATTTGGAATATGTTATCATTGATAAATATATTATATTCTAGAAGCAAACATATGCAAACATGGCCAATACTGTCTTCCTCTACCAACTGATTCACTTCTAGATTATTATTATTTTTGGACTGAAAACCAACATATTAGACCACTTTGGACCTTTTTAGAGTTTTATGTGGAGGTTCATGGGGCAATTCCTATCTGGAAAATAGCAAATAATAACCCCACTGTTATACTTTTTTATTAGAATCATCACCCCTCCCTTCATTTTCACAGTCACTTATAAAGAAAAATAAAATTCTTTGGAGAGCTAATTACCACTTTCAGGGAACAATCTATTCAGCACCCTGGACAGCTCTTAGAACCATGGACAGTTCCAGATAATTGCTCAAAGCTATTTATTAAACTCAGGAGATTCTTGCCTGCAGTGGACTCAAACATCACTAAATGTAGTGAAATGCAACCACCCGTGGAACTTGAGGGCAGACTTCTCCAGTTAAAAGAAACTGACAATTTCTGCAGTAAATGCCCTGTAACTCAACGAGACCTATTTTCTAATACTGAATCTCCTCCATCCTCCTCTCCTCTCCAACTTCAGTTTTTTTTAAAAAATATGTATTTACAAAACCTTCTAAGCACTGGATTATTGGATCTTTCGCTACACTTACATAGTAAAAGATTCTTGGGAAGTTTGGTGGGAGAATGTGGGCTCTTGGGCTTCTGTGCTCTTGGTAGGAAGATTTTCAGGAACAGTGTCTGGAATTGGCTGAATCTCTGCATTGGCCAACTGGGGTACAATGTGAGCGAGAATTCACGTAGTCTTCACCTAATGAATGGTCACTTAGCAACCATTTGAAGTTACAACAGACCTAGCTTGGGGCGATTAGTAGTGGCAGAATGTACAGTTTGGCCACTGCAGCCAATCAGTGTTTGGAAGGCATGTCCTCTACAGCTTGGCTTTAGAAGTAGACTTTGTAATAGAGACGCTGATTTGTTTTCCAACTGCTCTATCTTTCCAGCTCTCTCTCTCTCTTTTTTTTGAGGACTAAACTAAACATGCAAAATAGGGGAACTGATTGGGTAGGTCTTCTTTTATGCCTAACCTTATGAAGTTTGTCTAATCTTGTCCATTTGAGGCTAAATTTAGCTGCCTGGGAGCTAGTTGAGTTAGTCAATTGCTCTTTTGTTGTTATCTATTGCACATAGATCCCTAATTGAACTAGGGTGGAAACAGGATCCATTTTTGAACCTAGGATTCATTGTGGATGCTAACTGCATCTTGATTTGAGGCTGACAAAAAGAAAGATGTCTTTGTGAAGCAGGAAATTAACGTGTAGGATTCAGTGCCCTTAGATGTGATGATGGTCCCCAATCAAGATGGATAACCACCAGGTAGAATAATACATGGCTACTGGTTCTGATGGTTGTACATTGCCTTTAAAATTATAGTAGAGGTTGCTATAGGCCAGGGGTAGGCAACTTTGGCTCTTTTATGACTCATGGACTTCAACTTCCAGAATTCCTGAGCCAGCCGTGCTGAGGGGAAAGGGAGAGGTTTCCAAGCTGAGCCATGCTGGCTCAGGAATTGTGGGAGTTGAAGTCCACAAGTCATAAAAGAGCCAAGGTTGCCTAACCCTGGTCTAGGCCAACATTAAAAAAGGACCATGCCAGTTGAGCCTGCTTGGAATGTATTTGTGAAAGCTACAATGAGATGGTTCTTTCACCTGCTCCTCATCCAGTCTCAGGTGTTTTATTTTTATGCCAATGCTATTGACATCAGAAGAAAATGGATGGTCTTCTATTCAAAGGGTAATTGATTTTTAGATTTTTATGTGTATTGGAGAAAAATCAGAAGTTATCTTTTTTCTATAGATTTTTTTGTTTTCCTCAATTTCGTTTCCCCCCAATCCTTTTCTTAAAGCTCCTTTTCTTTTCTTTGCTTTGTTGTATTTTATGCTTTTTTGAAATTTAATAACATTTGGGGGTGGGGGGAGAAGAAAGTTGGTGGAAATTTTGGATTTTGGTAAATTTTGGGGAGGGAGGAAATTGGAAATCTCTTTCTTTGGTGTTTTTTTTTCTGAGATGGACTGCAATGACTGAAGACAGCCCTAAAAATTTAGAACAAGCTGTCCTTAAAAAATAGTCTAGATAAAACAGATATTGTAAAAGTGCAGCGATGTCATTTCTACACTCAAGACGAACATTTAGGAATATGAACAATGCTGAGGAGAAGCATTTACTGTAGCAAGAAAATGCTCCTGCCTTTTGCCCTACTTGAATTTATAATAGTTGTTAAGCTTGGGGGGCTTAGCACAACTGTGAAATGATCTCTCTTTCTTCTTTTCTCCCCCCCCCCCTGAATTCTGAGCCCAAAGCAGGTTTCTGGCCATTTCAATGGAGAGCAGAAATGAAATGAAAGAAAACAGACAAAAGAACTCAAACATTATACTCATTTCCATGATTGAGCCTTTAATTCAATTTTAGCACTTCTTCCAATATGCATGAGGGATGGCAGACTTGATTCAGTGGATTAGATCTGTCCCTAACAAAGTGAATGAAGGAGCTGGATTAGGTGGATGATTTTGATCATCTTGCTTGTCAAATCTGATACGGCTGAGATAAAATGGCTTTTCCTGAGGAAGGGCTGATCAGCTCTGGGGCAAGTGTGGTAAGGCCACACTTGGAATACTGCATCCAGTTTTGGTCACCACGATGTAAAAAAGATGTTGAGACTCTAGAAAGAGTACAGAGAAGAGCAACAAAGATGATCAGGGGACTGGAGGCTAAAACATATAAGGAACGGCTGCTGGAATTGGGTATGTCTAGTTTAATGAAGAGAAGGATGAGGGGGGACAGGATAGCAGTGTTCCAATATCTCAGGGGCTGCCACAAAGAAGAGGGAGTCAAGCTATTCTCCAAGGCCCATGAAGGCAGGACGAAAAGCAATGGATGGAAACTGATCAAGGAGAGAAGCAACTAGGGAGAAACTTCCTGACAGTGAGAACGATTAACCAATGGAACAACCTGCCTCCAGAAGTGGTTAATGCTCCAACACTGGAAGTTTTTAAGAAGAGATTGGACAGCCATTTGTCCGAAATGGTATAGGGTTTCCTGCCTGAGTAGGGGGTTGGACTAGATGACCTCCAAGGTCCCTTCCAACTTTACTATTATTGTTATTATTATTATTATTGTTATTGTTATTATTATTATTATTATTATTATTATTATTATTATTTTTGTGCATGTTTGGGTGTGAGCGCATATGGTTTATGCGCATCTTTGTTTTACACCTCAAACACAGGGGCACACACATCTGTGAGCTCACACATGCAAACCAAAAGTTCCTCTGCCCTCTCCAGCTGCTGTTAAGGCTGGGAATTCTACCAGCTGTAGCATAAAAGCATCCAGAGAGCATTCAAGGGAGGGAAGAGCCATTATAAAATATTAGATCCAGTTAGAGAATGTAAAATATGAATATGAATGAGAGGAAAGAATGGATTGTGCACTCAGGACTATGGTATAAGGAATTTAGGGGCGCATAAATAAATATTCAAATACTCTGGCCACCTAATGAGAAGGAAGGACTCCCTGGAGAAGAGCCTGATGCTGGGAAAGATGGAGGGCAAGAGAAGAAGGGGACAACAGAGAATGAGGTGGCTGGATGGAGTCCCTGAAGCAGCAGGCGTGAGCTTAAACGGACTCCAGAAGATGGTAGGGGATAGGAAGGCCTGGAGGAACGTTGTCCATGGGGTCACAATAGGTCAGACATGACTTCGCAACTAACAACAACAACAAATAAATACCGGGTTTTCATTCCTCCCATATGTACCCCTAGATTAAGACCGCTGATAGATTTGTGCAGAAGGAGATGTTAGGACTACAGATACAAAATGCAATATAGCTTCAGAAGTCCAAACTGGAACTTAAAGATGTACATGGGAGAAAACATTTTATTATTTTAAAAATCAAAATCTTCCTTGGAGAGAGGCAGGCTTTTCTCGGCACCGTAAAAGAGCAAAGGAGACAGAAAGGGATATATTTCCTTTGCTCGTTGGCTGTAAATATTGCCATCAATTTATCTCTGTTTAAAGTGCGTATCACTTTCAGTAGCAAGTTTTGTCACACCGGCCAATTGTTCTTAAGTCACTGGGGCTCACAAATGGCTTCCTATTAGTTTCTGCTTTGAAAAAAAACACACCCAAAAACGTTGGTTGACACTACCAAAACAGGCAAGCACAAGAAAAGGAGGGATTATTTCATTTCATTTCATTTCATTTATTGGACTTCTATGCCGCCCTATTCCAAGAACTCAGGGCGGCTCACAGCATAAATAGAAATCAACATTAAAATACATATAAAAAAGAACCCCTGAATTAAAAAAAAACAATCATCCAACTAACATACACACAAACATACACTGGCTAGGGGCACGATGTTAACTGCCCCAGGCCTGTCGGCAAAGATGTGTCTTAAGGAGTTTACGAAAGGCGGAGAGGGTGGGGGCGACACGGATCTCCGGGGGAAGTTGGTTCCAGAGGGCCGGGGCCGCAACAGAGAAGGCTCTTCCCCTAGGTCCCGCCAGGTGACACCGTCTGGCTGACGGGACCTGGAGAAGGCCGACTCTGTGGGCCCTAAACGGTCGCTGGGTTTCATGAGGCAGCAGACGGTCCCGTAAGTAACCTGGTCCGGTGCCATGTAGGGCTTTATAGGTCATAACCAACACTTTGAATTGCGTTCGGAGACCAATTGGCAGCCAATGCAGCTCAAAATTATGCAGATGAACAATGAAATTTCCATAGTAGTTCTGGATTAAATTTTGAAATGTATATTGGAGCTTTTGATTCGAAGTATGTTTCACCAGCAACAGACTCCATGCAGTTGTCTACACTGTTACCCCTTTAATCTGAACCTGAGCCCTTTTGTACGTACTCCTTGCAGTAAGACATACCAAGGTTATCTCCATCTGACATACCTATTCTGGTTATTGAATGAAATCAGGTACAGAATTGTTAGAATATATTAACCCATAGACCAAACAGACTTGGGTTCACTTACCAGGCAAATCCAGATTAAAATAGAATAAGCAAGCCAACAAAAACCACAGGCCAGAAGTAATAATGATCAAATGAAAGTAGCTGATTGTTCTTTAATTGAGTGGATTAAGTGAGTAGTGTGAACATGATCCAATACTTATACTGGGGTAAGAAGGGCAATGCAATTTTATCTGCCTGTCCATCTGTCTCTCTGCATGATCTACTCGCTTAATTTTGCAAACTCTGTGTAGCTAAATGTTTGCAAAACCAGATGAGCCCCTTAGCATCCTTCCAATATTTTGGGGTGTGATTTTGGAACATTCCTGGCCTGTTTTTGTGATGGGGGGGGGGAAAAAGGGAAATTGACATCTCCAATCAGGAAAATATATATATATGCTGTGGTTCTGATCCCCTTCTGTGACCACTCTACACTTTCCTATCCTTAAAGCATGAGATCTGCCTCTGTTATAGGGGAAGACCCAACCTGGGTTTTCTCGGGAGAAAGATATGTTGGCTGGGGAATTCTGAGTCTTGGGAGAGGGGCGGCATACAAATTGAATTAATAAATAATAAAATAAATAAATTGAAGTCCACCGATCGTAAAGCTACCAAGGTTGAGAAACGTTGCTGTAATCTGTTCTAAGATCTTTAATCCTTTGCATTTGATCACAGTCACTCTGAAGATCATCTCCACTTTAGATCTTTCTGAGCTGAATTTCTGGGTGTTTAACAAGATTTAAAAGCTAAGCCTTTTCTCCAAGGAAAAGGAGTATGTTAGAAGAGAGAAACTACCCACCACGCTCCTACAACAGCCAATATGCAAATAAGGAGCAATCTATCCCTTTTCATCCAGAAAGTACCAGCTACCAATTTCAGTTATTGAGTCACAAAGGCCAATTAGCATCCTTTGGAACAAGTAGACATTGAAATGGGTTTTAGTATACAGGTTTCAGGCAGGCAACATGCCATGAATGGGCAGATGTCTCCTTGGCATTCCCTGAAGGGGTGTTTTTTTTTTTTGCACCATGTAACTTTTTAATTTTTTTAAAAATAGGAAGCTGCAATGCTGCTGAACAGCATAATAACCCCTAGCATCAATTTTGTTTTGTTTTATTTTTTTAAATATTCCTGGGTTCCACCACTCCCCCCCCAAAAAGGTGCCTTGTTCAGTCAACAACAAAAAAAAAAACCAAATTCATCTACACTGAAATATGGATGCAAATCGAGCCATACAAATGACATCATCATTTTAAACCTGAACTTTGTTTACTAGGCATTGTGTCTGAAAAGACTAATAAGCAGAAATTATATTTAATTCTACACATTACCACAGCAGCGAGAATAATAATAATAATAATAATAATAATAATAATAATAATAATAATAATAATAATAATAATAATAATAATATTGGATGGTTGATTGCTATTGGTAAATCAATTTTATTGTATTGTATTGTTGTTATAAGCCACCCTAGGTCTCAGGAGAAGGGCGGCATAGAAATTTAAATAAAGTAAAGTAAGTAAGTAAGTAAAGTAATTTTTGTACAATACTGGAAGAATGAAGAAATAATTACAAAAATATTGGAATGTGCAGAGATGGACAGACTAACTATGAGGCTGAAAGACAAAGAAGATACAGACTACTATCAAATTTGGAACTTATTTTATTCTTGGTTAGAGAAAAGAATGAAGGATTAGGAATTGAACAGGTATTAGCTTAGCAAACGCCAGACAACTTGTTGATTGGAAAAATTAACATATGTTGATGAGGGAAAAAAATTAATAACACACACACACACACACACACACACACACACAAAAACAAATTACATCATCCGCCAGGCTCTTTGAAGACTCAACAAAGATAGCGGTGTAAGATTAGAAGCAAGTAATCCGTAAGAGGATTGTAATCATATCTGAATATAACATGGCAAACTCCCCCCCAAAAGGGAATACAAAGGAATATTTGTATAACCAAAAGTCAAATTAAAACACCAATATAAAGTCCTGGGGCACTAGGTGCAACTTTCAAACTTCTTATTACTCACTGATCTCCCTCTGATTACATAACTAAACATTGATGTAATTGTTGAAAATCAGTCATGGGACATTTTGGAAATGGAAGTGTATGAACATGGGAGTTGAAAGCCTTTCAAGCAAAAAGACCCTCCCCCTCACATAATCTTAGGACAATGTTTCTTAAACATTACAACTTTAAGATATCTGGAGTTCAATTCTCAGAATTCCCCAGCCAGCATACTGGGGAAAATTGGGAAACATTGATTTAAGGAAGGTTACCGTGTTGCATCATCCTTCTGCCAATTCTGGTTTTCATTTCTCCAAAACCAATGAGCCTCTGGACCTAGAGAAAGAGCATGAAGCTTCTTTCCCAACTAAGTAACTTCATCAGTGGTAGAAGGGAGTGGGGTTTACTCTGTGACTATATACAAGTGGCTTTTTTTATTGGTGGAAGTGTTCTTGATAATTCCTTGATTAGACTGTTGTTTACTGGGTTGGCAGTTCCTTGATTGGGGTTAATCTCTGCTTATCTAGGCGTTAATTGCTGGTCTTTTATTTTGGGGATTGTCTAATTGAATGGTATGTAGATGTTGTTTATCTCAATGTGCCTGTTGATGGCTGATTTGCCTGAGGGTCAGGTTTGCAGGAATTCTCTACTATTTGGGGACTTATTGATTGATTCATTCATTCATTTATTCCAGTTATACTTCCACCCATCTCACTTTTACGTATTAAATTTCTGACTGATAGTTACTGCTCCAGAAGTAGCCTGAGTGACCGTTTCCAATTTCCTGGAAACACTCTGATCACTTTCTTTTGTTATACTCCCTGTTCTTATTAGTGGGTGATGCTCCAGCAGGTGAGTAATGAGCAGTTTCATTTTTCTTCCCAAAGACCCGAGGTGACCTTGAGAACTCTCTTGTGATCTATCAATCTCACAACCAGTCTGGAATCCACAACTTTCCTGAGGGACGTTTTGTTCACCCTAGACACGAAGGAAACTCAACTTCAAACTTCTCAGGATTGGCAAGTGCCGAAGTGTTTCTCAAAGTGAGAAACAAGGTCTGTCCTGCTGCAACTGCCATAGTTACAAGCTGGTTGCCAAGCAAGTTAATTTTGATCACCTGAACAAGGGGGTGCTGTGACAGTTGTGCGTGTGAGGATTGGGCTAACCACTTTTTTCAGTGCCGTTATAACTTCAGAGAGTCACTACATCAGGGGTGTCAAACTCAATTTCACGGAGGGCCGCATCAGCATTGCAGTTGCCCTTGGGGGGGCGGGTGAGTGTGGCCAGAGTGGGTGCAGCCTACTGGGTGGGCGTGGATGGAGTAGGGGTGGCCTACTGGGTGGGGGTGGCCAGTTCTACATCATTTGCATTAAGGGTGCCTGTGGGGACCTGGGCAGGAGTGGGACAGATCTGAGGGTCTCTGGCAGAAGGGGGTGGGACCAGGGCAAGTGTCAAGGCAGGGTCCACCGGGGTAAGTGCCAAGATGGCCACCACAAAATTGTAAATTGGCTCCCGGCCGGCCTGGGCCAGGGCCAAGGCAGTGGGGGCCATTCCTTCACTGTTTCCAGGATGGCTTCGCAGGCCACATGAAACCACTTCTCGGGCCGCATCTGGCCCCCAGGCCTTGTGTTTGACATGTCTGCACTACATGAATGATTACCTATAGTTGAACTGGACTGCTTTGGATTGCAAGCAAGGCTACGTCTAGGTGTATTTTCTTATTTAAAGAAGAGACTGTACTGTAAGCTAAAGAAATACAAATAGCTCTTTATCAATATTTCGCATTGGAACAGGAGACTGATCAGTGGTTAGCCTTCTCACAGTCATCTTCAATAAATTGAAAGACATTTTCAAAGCTGTAATTATTTTAATGTTGTATTTTCTTCCCAAATGGGTATTTTCTTCCAAACTATCCTCTGGATATGTGCCTCTTTTTCAGCATCACATAAATAGCCCTTTTTGGGTAAAAGGTTGGGTTTTCCCGTGGAAAAATCTAAGCGAATTTAAACTCAAAGCATATTACTTTTCTTTGCAGGGAGGGCAAACCAAATAGAGACAGATCATATCAAAAGGCCCAACTGAGTTTTCTTTCAGGATGGAAACTCTCTCTGGGATGGTCCACGACGTCTTTGATGCTGGTGTTTATCCCACTTTGAAAATCTGCTCTCGGGAGAATCTGTTGCCAAATTATTTCAATCTCTCGTGTCTTCAGGATATCGAACTAATAATGTTTGGTTGTTCTTGTTTGGCTCAGCTATTGATTCCCATTAGCTCCCCCATTTTAATCTACAAATCTGTGCTAAGATGAACTGCGGCCATTAATTAATAGCAATAGCACTTAGACTTATGTACTGCTTCACAGCCCTCTCAAAGCAGGTTTACAGAGCCAGCCTATTGCCCTCAACAATCTGGTTCCTCATTTTACTGACCTCCGAAGGATGGAAAGCTGAGTCAACCTTGAGCCTATGTGAATCGAACTACTCACAGTTGGCAGAATTAGCCTGCAATATGGCATTCTAATCACTGCGCCACCATGGCTCTATTAATGGATATTCACCCTCTTCCCACACAATGGCTCCACGTAAACAATGTGCTTCTTCTGAATTATTGAAGTAACCCTTCTTCTGGATTTAAACCAAATGTCAAACCATAAACTATTCAAAGAAGCAAGCATGGCTGCCTCAGGAATTCTGGGAATTGAAGCCCATAGATTGTAAAGTTCCCATAGTTGCCCTCTCCTGCTCTGGTGGCTTACAGAGATTTTGCTCTCTCATAACAGGAAGTGAGTCCCCATTAGTGACACTGGACCCTAAGGACTGATATGATTATTGCTATATTACTGTTCAGTTGTTTGGATCAACTCTGAGCTGGATTCTGGCTGTACAGGTTCTCTGGAATTGAGAGAGTCATTGTGTGTCTTGGTCATTTGGGAAGAGTTTGAGTCTGTGGGTTCTGACAAAATGGACAGAATCCTTGATTAGTGCAAATGTTACCACCAATGTATTAGTTTTATGTTTCTCCTGGCTGGTCAAGGCTTCCTGGAATATGATGTATGGTTGGATTCAGGTGGTGGAAGGGGAAAATTTTTACTGCTCTTAAAAGATGGTCTCAAGAAACTGTCACTGGATCCAATTGAGATGAAATTTTTTTGTCTTGTCTCCAACTTTCCCATTCTTGATTTGAATTCCTTGGTTTGAATGAGACGGGCTGTGGACTTGCCATATTTTTATTTCTGGTACTTTGTTGTTGTTTTTTAATTGTTGTTTCAACCTAGTGCTCACCACCCAGAGTAAATGAATGAATATAAAATGAATGAATGAATGAATGACCTCTGGCTTGTTTCCTACATGCCTGTTTCTGAAGACCAAATGCTTCATCTGTGTTTGATGCATTCCACAGAGTACTGTTGAAACAGGTTCAGCCAAGATCATTCTATTCATCACTGAAAAATTATACTTTATGATAGTTTAATGAATACTGCAGTGCCTCAGTTAAAGAAGGGACATTGTAACAGCTTTCTTCAACATGCAGAAGATTTGATGCGAAAGATTAAAACGCAGCTGCACTTTTGAAAATAATTTTGGAACAAAGGAACATTTTAATTCCCTTCAAATGAGCATGAGTTGGAATAAGTGAATGGGAGTCAAAATTGTTTAATTATTTGCAGAATGGAGAAGGATATTTATGCAGGCACTAGTATATTCTTTTTCCAACCCCCCCCTTTCTGTGACACTTAAAAAGATATCCCATCCAGGCCAACGTTGGCCATTCTTTTTAGAAAATAACACACTATTAAATTGTGTCCAACTGGAATTTGGGAGCAGAGGTGTGGCTACCATGCCCTCCTTTTTCCCCCTCCAGTAATATCTAGAAGCAGTGTTTCTCAACCTTAACAATTTTAAGATGTGTGGAATTAATACTAGGAGTAGTTGACAAGTTTCAGAAACATCGTCCAGAAGGAATGAATTGAGAGGACTAGCTTGGCTGATATAATTCTGCTTCTTGCAGGCCATGATTTTAAACAGGGATACTCAACTTTGAAGAGGGCCTGGGGAAGGGGGAACACATTGCAAATGTTGGCATGTCCTAGACCAATGTTTCCATTCTTTTTGTTTGTATGATGGTGTGTGGTGGAACTACTGGCTGAAGGGGAGCAGATCTCAACAGGAGGAGTAAAAAACGTGGAGCCATGCCCTAAAGCAGGGGTTCTCAACCTTGGCAACTTTAAGACTTGTGGACTTCAACTCCCAGAATTCCTCAGCCAGCAAAGCTGGCTGAGGAATTCTGGGAATTGAAGTCCACAAGTCTTAAAGTTGCCAAGGTTGAGAACCCCTGCCCTAAAGGTTTTGACTTTTAAAGTCCTACATGGCATGGGACTGGATTATTTGAGGGATCGCCTCTCCATGATAACACTTGCCCATCCCATCAGATCCAACAGAAGAGATAAGATGCAGGTTCCGTCTGCTAAGGAGTCCATGTGATGGACCCAGGAGATAAGCATTTTCTGCCGTATCCCCCACTTTCTGGAATATTATCCCTCAGGAGCTGAGGTAACTCCAGCACTTAGAACTTTCTCTAAAGGCCTTAAAATGTGATTTTTTTCAAGCAAGCTTGGGGCCCCCTGATAATAGGGAGCCCACCCACTGGTTGCATTACCCCATGGAATATCTTTGCTTTCATGGTCTTTTTTTTAATCTTATGTTTATTGTTTTAGCCGGTTTTGTACATTGCTCCAATTGCTGACTTTATTGCATGCCACCCAGAGACATATAAAGGCGGCCATATAAATGTGAGAAATAAACAAACAAACAAAGGGAATTTCTTTCATGGCTGGATTTGGGTCATTTGCTGGGATGCAACCTGTTGGGTGGCGCGGGGGGGGGGGGGCTGAAGGAGCTTTCCATGGTGCTGACTGCTGGATAGCCAAAAGAAATTCTCAAACTGAGTTGACAATGGATGCTCAGCTATTTCCCCGTCTTTCCTCTCCCTGGGACTTGGGAAAGAAGCAGAGTCAACTAATGCATAACTGGAGCATGGTAAATGCATCACCAAGGTTTGGTGTTCTTAAGACATGGTGTGTGTTTTGCTGCTAAGTCACACAGATGGATTATATGATGGGACAGAGGACAATGCTGCCATTGTAACCGCACAAAGCTGGCTGAAATGACTTGAGGCAGACATTACGCAGGCCCCCTAAGAGGAAATGCACAATCATCCTTCTGGTGGCGAAAGAATATCGGTCTGCCAGAGAAAGCACATTTAATTCATGCCCCAGGAAGAACAACACCAAGGAGGGAAAGGCCACTTTTACAAAGAGCTGGTTGCCTGCATTTCTCGTTTAGATCTAAGCTATGCATTCTTAGGGAGAAGCTAGATTTGCCTCCTCTAAACTGTGAGCTACTGATGGTGATGGACTACAATTCCCATCCATTTCACTTAGCAGGACTAATGAGGAGGGAAGCCAGGACTGAATCAACCTGTGCAGAATAAACAGATTGCAATTTCCTGCCATTTGTGATATATGGACTCCTTCACACCAGGTAACAATCTCAGCATTTGACTGGGCCAATCCACAGTTTGGCCAATAAGACAATGACAAACAAACAAATAACCAGAGTTAAAATAATTACATCTAGCACGGCACAAGAATGATTGAAGTCATTCAGTTGGTAACGATCTAGTAAAGATTTGTGTGTTTGAAAACATTCTGGGATTAAAAACCTGCTATCTTGTCTCAGCCTGTGATTGATAACACATCTGCACACACCTCGTTCCTCTTTCTTAGAACATTTAAAACAGACCCGTTTAAACAAACTTACATCACGTTCCAAATTTTCTTCAGCTAGAGGCACACAACATTGCCTTTCTCATCTGTTTGTGCCTTTCTTTTTCACTTATTTACCTTCAAAAATGCAAGCTGCAGACTTTAACGTTCAGAGGATTAGATTATACAGTTTCAAAAGGGGAAGTCCCAAGAATGAATTATTTAAAAACTGGGACTGGATCTCATAGGCTGCAGAAAGCACCGGGCTGATCCTTCCTCAATAATCTTTGCTTTTCATAACCTTATGACTAATGTTGTTTGCTTTAATATTGTTAAAGCGGACTGAATCTCTACCTCAGGATATGAAACTTTTACCTCAGGATCTCTGGTTAGGGACTATAAAAGATTGCACTAGTAACGGGATGAAGTCAATTCAGAAGCGTAAACGAACAATAGGCGATAGACTAGATACAGTAGATAGACCATATATAAGAGAAACACCAACCAAACAAAAGGTACTCGGAGTATACTTGAAGATGGAAGGGAGGAGGGAAGAACGTTTACTAAAACAGATGTTTACAAAGATTAATACCTAATGTTGTATGCTATGTTCTAGGATGATTGCTTAGCAATAGGATCTTATGTTTAATGTTGATCTCATTAATACTGAACCAGATAAGAGAAACACCAATCAAACAAAGTGTAACAGGAGTTTAGTTGAGGCTAGACGCGAGGGGTGGGAAAAAGGCTTACTAACTCAGACGTTTTTCAGTGACTAATACCTAGTATTGTATATCAGGTGCCATGATGATTGCTGCATAATATGTTTTTATGTTCAATGTTGATTGTTTTAATAAAAGAATTTTTATATATATATAAAAAAATAATTTGTCAGGAGGCTCGGTTTTCTGCACTGGGATCTAGAGTCTTGTGCTGCAAAAGGTTTTTCTTACAACTTTCAAAGCAGCCAGAAGGTCAGGTGGCTAGGAATTTTGGCAGCACACACCACATGCACACAGGCTGTGCTTTGATTGTATCATGTTGATTTTTTTTTACTACCCTCTGAAGAACGTAAAAGCATCTTGGGAGCCTGCTAAGGCAATCCTCAAGATCAACATATCTAGCATAGTTAAGCCTGGGTTACTCTAAACCAGGGCTTTTCAACCAGTGGTACGGGTACCACCTGTGGTACACTGGCACCTGGTAGGTGGTACACGACCATACTAGAAAAGTGGTAGCGGGGGAGGGGAATGAGAGCGCTGCCGGGTGGGCAGGCAGGTGCCTTGCTCGGCTGTGCTTTGGGGGGGCATTGTAACTTTGAACAGTCACTAAGTGAACTGTTGTAAGTCGAGGACTACCTGTACTTTTACCAGTTTTTTCCCTTTTTTTTGGTCATCAAGTTTTTGACACCTTGCTAGGCGATGGGTAAGTACTCGGATGTTGCCATATCCTAAAAGTGGTGCAATGGGTGAAAAGGTTGAAAAGCCCTGCTCTAAACCCTTTTCTCATGCTTCTTTCCTCTCTGGACTAAGTAATCTTTTCTGTAATGGTTCTTCTATAATGTCTTCCCAAGGTCTGCTAATACATACATACATGCATGCATGCATGCAGTGTTGGGCCTGCCCAGAAATGCTCACATTTCGGCATCACTCCGCGGGCTGCATTGGCTGCCAATTGGTCTCCGAGCCCAATTCAAAGTGTTGGTTATGACCTATAAAGCCCTACATGGCATCGGACCAGGTTACTTACGGGACCGTCTGCTGCCTCATGAATCCCAGCGGCCAGTTAGGGCCCACAGAGTCGGCCTTCTCCAGGTCCCGTCAGCCAGACAGTGTCGCCTGGCGGGGCCTAGGGGAAGAGCCTTCTCTGTTGCGGCCCTGGCCCTCTGGAATCAACTCCCCCCGGAGATCCGTATCGCCCCCACCCTCCCCGCCTTTTGTAAACTGCTTAAAACATACCTTTGCCGGCAGGCCTGGGGCAGTTAACATCTTGCCCCTAGCCAGTGTATGTTTGTGTGTATGTTTGTTGGATGATTGGTTTTCTTTTAACTTAGGGGTTTTTATATATATGTATTTTTAACTGGTGATTTCTATTTATGTTGTGAGCCGCCTTGAGTTCTCCGGAATAGGGCGGCATAGAAGTCAAATAAATAAATAAATAAATAAATAAATAAATAAATAAATAAATAAATAAATAAATAAATAAATAAATAAATAAATAAATAAATAAATAAATAAATAAATAAACAAACAAACAAACAAACAAATAAATAAATAAATAAATAGATAGATAGATAGATAAATAAATAAATAAATAAATAAAGGCAAAGTTATCTTGAACTCTATGTCTTTAACCACTGAGCCATTGTTTCCCCCTTACCTACCTACCTACCTACCTACCTACAAGAAAATTATAAATTATGGTAAAAAGATTGGGGATGGAGGAAACAAAGCATACAGAGGGTAAGGTGGGGTCTGCTATTAGTCCATCAACCACCTCTAGAAGGATGCTTCTCCACTGGGGCCCCAAACCAATTGGCACAACCAGATCTTCAGGCCCATATGGAAGGTCAAGATGATGGAAGCTTCTTGGGCTATGACGGGGAAGTAATTGCCAAGACTGATGTTTGGATTGTAGAATCTTAACAAGCTCTGGGAAACAATCAAAGTCCATTGAGTTGGGGCAGCTATTAAAATTTATTGAATCAATAAATACATAAAGAGTCACAGAAAGCATTTCTGGCAGAGCTAAGACATTTGCAGGGGGACAAAGGAGCAAATAATGCTGGAGGCAACATGCTTTCACCATGCAAATGATGCCGATTTGGTAGTTTGTGACATTAGCATCAAAATGTCACAACTCATGTGACATTATTATAGCTTCTACCTAGGAAAAGCTTATCAAGGAGCTACATTTCATGTATCTTATCAAATTTAAGAGAGGAAGGAATGAATCCTGATCTTGATTGTTCCTATTTCCTCAGCCATATCACAGCAGCAACTGGAGGGATTGATTTAGTTCCTGTAGTTAGCTCCCAGGGGTCTTATCACAAAACACTGGAAAAATGAGTGTATATTTTTCATTGGATCCGTGGTATTTTAAAGGGTAGGAAATTGCTCTAGCTGAAAAAAAAAATAACGCAACAAAGAGCTTTGAAAGACCCTATAAAGAATACGTTTATACGAGTTTGATCACCGTTTATTAGCTCTATTGACATTCTTCAACCTGATTATGTAATTTAATCTGCGCAAATGTCACTCTGAATAAAAATATGGAGCATGGTTTAAAATGTTTATATTTCACAAGAATGAATGTGAATACATACGTGCACAAATATATATCCACACATGTATTTGCCTGGGTATGCATGGTCTATCTACGTGAACAGTTGCCTCCAACACGATTCTATCAAATGCTTTGAGCTGAATCTTCTAACGCAACTGCCTAAATGAGTTGATGCTTTGAACTGAATTGAATATGCCTTTGTATTGATCCGGCAGTTTGAATGACAAACTGAATCAGTGATTTGAATCAAAGAGATATACATTCATGGGTTCCTATTCCTTTTTTTAAAAAAAAATTGCTACTCATTAGTTTCAAGTTCATTTAATTTTTTTTCTTTAAAACTTTTGTATTAACAGGGAGGGGTGTGGATGAGATCTGTTCTGCCATTACAAAGAGGTTTCATCAAACTTTTTTTTTTAATTAGCAAAATAGCACTATAAATACAAGTTGGCTGGGTAATTATAAAGGCTGGGTGCTTGCCTTGATCTCCATAAAAACATCAGCGGCTTCAGTATATCTAATTTAATGAGGCTGCAGCATGATAAGGAGAGATAAAAATTGGGAGACATGATTACAAAGTGTTTTCCCATTTATTCTCTGCCCGCCTCTCCACCCCACCAATAAAAGCTTTTCCTGTCCATAAATTTATCCTGGATTGTTTTCTGGAAAAGACATCCGTTTCAAGGGTGTCTTGTCTACCAGCCATCAATTTAGCCCTTTTTCTATGGAAATCTTTTCTTTTCTTGAGGGGGGGGGGGAGAGAGAAAGGAAGATAAAAGAAAAAGAGGAGGAGAAAGAGTTGGGAACTGAGAAAAGAAGAAGAAAGAAGCAGGGTTCCAACAAGACGAGAGAGAAAGGCAAAAAGAGAAAATGGGAGCTCCATTCACATCAGTCTCAGTTGGCATTGCCTACATGAGAAGTACTAGTACTGCTTTATAACGCCCTAGTAAGACCACACTTAGAATACTGCAGCCAATTTTGGTCACCATATTACAAAAAAGATGTTGAGAGTTTGGAAAAAATTCAAACAGCAACTAAAATGATCAGGGGGCCGGAGACTAAAGCATACGAAGAACGGGATTTGGGTCTGGCTAGTCTAAGGAAAAGAAGAAATAGGGGAGACATGATAGCAGTGTTCCAGTATCTGAGGGGCTGCCACAAGGCAGTATGGGTCAGGTTGTTCACCAGAGCACCCAGAGGGAAGGATGAGAAACAACGGTTGGAAACTGACCAAAGAGGGAAGCAACCGGAAACTAAGGAGAAATTTCCTGACAGTGAGGACAATCAACCAGTGGAACAGCTTGTCTTCAGAAATCGTGGGTGCTCCATCACTGGAGATTTTAAAGAAGAGACTAGACAATCACTTGTCTGAGATGGTGTAGAGTCCCCTGCTTGAGTAGGGGGCTGGACTAGAAGACCTCCAAGGTCTCTTCTAGCTCTATTCTGCTCTGCTCTGCTCTATTCTATTCTATTCTATTCTATTCTATTCTATTCTATTCTATTCTATTCTATTCTATTCTATTCTATTCTATTCTATCCCATTCCATTCCATTCCATTCCATTCCATTCCATTCCATTCTATTCTATTCTATTCTATTCTATTCTATTCTATTCTATTCTATTCTATTCTATTCTATTCTATTCTATTCTATTCTATTCTATTCTATTCTATTCTATTCTTTCATTATTCTATTCTATTCTATTCTATTCTATTCTATTCTATTCTATTCTATTCTTTCATTATTCTATTCTATTCTATTCTATTCTATTCTATTCTATTCTATTCTATTCTATTCTATTCTATTCTATTCTATTCTTTCATTATTCTATTCTATTCTATTCTATTCTATTCTATTCTATTCTATTCTATTCTATTCTATTCTATTCTATTCTATTCTATTCTATTCTATTCTTTCATTATTCTATTCTATTCTATTCTATTCTATTCTATTCTATTCTATTCTATTCTATTCTATTCTATTCTATTCTATTCTATTCTATTCTATTCTATTCTATTCTATTCTATTCACTCAGAAGCAACACATTTTGACAAACTAGCAAATGAATCCATCTTCTGACTCAGCAACCCATAAGCCCATGAAAAAAGGGCTGGATGGCCACATCACACTAATCCCTGAGACGCTCTCTGCACAAATGACTAACACACCATCCCACCCTTGCAACCCAGCGCTCTCCTGGTCTGAACTAGCCACAGAGCAGGCCCGCTCAAAAGCCAGAGGATGGCTTTGAAGTTCCAGTGGGATGTGTATGCACACACGTGCACACGCACACACTTTCTGTCCGTTGGGTATTCCACGCGGCACTGGCAGAGAGCAGCTTTAGCTCAGATCCACCTCATTAAAACTCAACCAGCACAGTGGAGCCTCTGAAGCTGAGCTCAGCCAGCTTCCACTGCCGCAGATGAAAGGGTTCCTGCTTGGTTTGCTCCAAGATGGGCCTTTTTCTCCAGGGCTTGGAGCGAACAGATGCAAAGTCAGCACCGTTCTATACATGTGTAACTCCACGACAGAACATGTGCTGCTAGAATAGGCATGTAGTGATACATAGAATGGTTTGCTCTCCTCTCTCCCTTTCTCCCTCTCTCTCTCTCTCCCTCCCTCCCTCCCTCCTTCCCTCTCTCCCTCCCTCCCTCCCTCCCTCCCTCCCTTTCTTCCCCCTTCTTCCCTTCCTCCGTTCCCATCTCAATTGCCCCAGAAATTCACATTAACAACCATGTTACTAATTTAACAGCTGCAGGGATTCAGTTAACAAATAATAATAACAACAATAAAGTTGGAAGGGGCCTTGGAGGTCATCTAGTCCAACTCCCTGCTCAGGCAAGAAACCCTATAGCATTTCAGACAAATGGCTGTCCAGTCTCTTCTTAAAAACTTCCAGTGTTGGAGAATTCACCGCTTCTGGAGGCAGGTTGTTCCACTGGTTAATTGTTCTCACTGCCAGGAAGTTTCTCCTTAGTTCTAGGTTGCTTCTCTCTTTGATCAGTTTCCATCCGTTGCTTCTTGTCCTGCCTTCAGGCGCTTAGGAGAATAGCTTGACTCCCTCTTCTTTGGGGCAACCCCTGAGATACTGGAACACTGCTGTCATGTCCCCCCTCGTCCTTCTCTTCATTAAACTGGACATACCCAACTCCAGCAACCGTCCCTTATATGTTTTAGCCTCCAGTCCCCTGATCATCTTTGTTGCTCTTCTCTGTACTCTTTCCAGAGTCTCAACATCTTTTTTACACCGCGGTGACCAAAACTGGATGCAGTATTCCACATGTGGCCTTACCAATGTGACAAGGAAAGTTGTAAAATGGTGCAAAACTCATTTCTCATTTAGCAACATAAATTTTGGGCTCAGTTGTGGTCATAAGCCGTGGACTATCTGTATTATCCAGCAAAAGCAACACTGGCTGCTGGGTCACTGGATCATTCAACTGGATCAATTAAATTGGAATCATGAGGCACTGATCATGTGCTTCTCCATGGAATGATGGCCCATCCTACTAAGGGTGCATTAAAAACTGCTCATTAGGAACTGCAGAGGGAAATATTATTATGTGTACCGTTTACTTTAAAAATGTCGGTAGATTTTGTTTCCCTGCTCCGGATTGGGAATACTCCTAACTCAGTCGGGATGGGCAAGATGTAGCTAGTTTACCAGGAGCAGCCCTTGGGTTAATTTGATGCAGCCATCAGCTAGTTTCAGGATCAGTTCAGGCTGCTCATAAGATACCCCTTCTTTGCAGTCTCAGCCCAGGAAAGTGACAAAAAAAAGAGCATTATAAAAAGAGGAGAAAGCAAGCGACCAAGAGGACAAGCATGGCTGGACTCACCCAATAGATTTAATCAGGCCAGTTACGAATGAAGTGACCACATCTGCAAATGCTAAATTCAGTTAATGTTTAACCTTTCTTTCCTTGTGAGGGGATTAATACGTTACATGAATCCAAGCTGCTGATTTACTTTGCAGATCGATGTCTCGTGCAAATCAGAAAATTAATGTGTAATCAGCTTAATTTCATAAGGTGAACATCACTGGTAGGTATCTCACTAATTTTGGCTCCCAACAGCACCTTCTTCAGCTTCGTCTACATGCATCCCCAGTGCATTATAGGACTGTCCACAAGAGGTTGTCAAAGAAGATGGCAGCTGCAAGGGCAGATCTTTATTTCCTTATTTCAGCTGCCATCTTGCCTTTTTCTTTTAAACTAGGAGGAAGAGGAGGAGAAAGGGGAGGGAGAGAACCTGTAAGGACCTGCCCCAGCTGGTCCCACAGGAAAGTAAAACTCTTGACTCCATTAAGGTAAAGCAAAAGAATCGGCTGGTAGGGAGTCTGCTCCATCTCCATAGACAATCTCCTGGACCAGGGGTAGGCAACCTTAGCTCTTTTATGACTCGTGGACTTCAACTCCCAGAATTCCTCAGCCAGCCATGCTGAGGGGAAAGGAGAGGTTTCCAACCTGAGCCATGCTGGCTCAGGAATTCTGGGAGTTGAAGTCCATGAGTCATGAAGGGGCCATAGTTCCTCCTGCTGGCTGAGGAATTCTGGGAGCTGAAGTCCACAAGTCATGAAGGGGCCAAAGTTTCCCTCATGCTGGCTCAGGAATTCTGGGAGTTGAAGTCCACGAGTCATAAAAGAGCCAAGGTTGCCTACCCCTGCCCTGGACTAATGTCATTTTTTCAGGGGGGCAGCATGTCAGATCCACCATGCTGGTGTACTGCCATTCGGTTGGATGTGTGGGAGGAAGATTATTGGTGTTCTTCATATGCTTTCCCTTTTGCTGTAATTGCTTGGGAATTAGGGAGGCGATTGCCTTCGGAGATGAAGGACACTCCTTCCCAACCGATTCCAGCCTGGTTCCAAGGCTGTTGTGCCTTGAGGGTGACCTATTATCTACCCAGCACCTCAACATTCTCAAAACAATTCTGTGCCATCACATTGGCTGCTGGTGGACTGGTTGGGGGGGCTGGGTTTGGGGAAGTGAAAGAATTGCTTTGTGCTTCACGCGGGACTTTCAGATTCTGTCTGATTTTTCTGCATCCACTTTCTCTCAGTAAAAGTTCTTTTGATTTACCTCAAGGGAGTCAAGAGTTTTACTTTAATGAGGGACCAGCTGGGGCAGGTCCTTACAGAACCATTACAGAGTATGCCAAATAATCTCCACATTTTTATCTTTTTTTGTGGCTGATATGCCATCATTTCTCTGGGGACAGAAAAAATGACAATTTCCCCCAAATTCTTCTGGATATATCTCCCAAGCAGGAGCTATCATCACACTGATGTCACTATTTGTGTCTAGAAAGTGTGACTACAAATCTGTGGGCTCTGGAGGTCCAGATGCAATTAATAGCACACCTTCAGAAGAAATTGTTGGTGCTTTTTCCCCTTGTATTCTTACCCAAATGCTCTTGACTGGATCCTTGTGCTCAGATCTTGGATTTCCATATACCTTATATTAGAGGTACTTTCTTCACCTTTAACACTGCTCCTTCTGCCACTTTGAAGTTATTCCATCCAGTCCTTCCTCCCATATTCCACCAGGTTTCTGCAATGCCTACTAGACCAGTGATGGTGAATCTTTTAGAGACTGAGTGCCCAAAAACTGCCCCTGCCCCCACCCCACCTGCCCACAGGACCACCCACTGCCTCATGGCTCACCATAGATCACCCAGATGGCCCAGCAGCGCCATATTGCCCACGCCCTCTGCACGTGCCTGCAGCATCATCTGCGTGTGACGGGGTACAAGGGTGAAGTCATCCTCGCTGCCCGGCTGCCATGTCCTTGGCTGCGCTGCTCTGCATGGGCTACGCCCGTGGGCGACTCTCCTCCAGGGGGCTGTTGGTGAGGAGAGGGCCATGGGGGAGGTGGGGCTGGGGCGACAGCATGCGTGCCCACAGAGAGGGCTCTGAGTGCCCCCTCTGGCATGCGTGCCATACTTTCGCCACCATTGTACTAGACCATGTCCTTGTTCTGTACCAAACTTCTAGGTCTTCCTGTTTGTTCCCCAAATGCTGTGCATTTGTATAAAGACAACGAACTCCTTGTGGCCCTTAAGTTGACCAATTCCTTATGGATGTTTGTGTTCATTATTGGGTACATCTGAATTCAGCATATTCCTCCATTCCTGATCCCTTTATTTGGAGTCATTCTATCTTTCAGGCTTGTTATTGGTTTTCCTACAGCATTCAGATCTAAACACCTTGAATGTAATAGAATACAGCGAGGAGGTGGATCCCAGGAGGGAAGGGGTAGATTCCAGAGGAGTGAGAGGCATCTCAGTCCAGATATCATGTGTGAGAAAAAGAGGGTGAAGACAGTTCCTCCATAATACTTCACAGGGTATATCATAAATGCAGAGAATAGAAACCTCAGTCTGGCAAGATTTTCTCCAAGGATGTGAAACCATAAAGAAATCAGTTGTACAGAATTACCATGGGTTATTCTTGGTTTAGGGCTTGACACAGAATAAGATTTCCAGTGTGCTTTCCAAATGCATTCTCCCCTCTTCTTAAAGATCCAGCCCATCTCTTCTCAGCAATCTCTCCTTTTGGAAATGCATATTGCAATTATAGAATCCAAAGTCTTCTAAAGCAGTGGTCCTCAACCTCCCTGGGTTTGCAAACCAAGGGTGGCAGGAGAGGGGATACAAGCAGCAGATGAGTGTGCAGACCTGCCATTTGCACAAGTGGAGCTGCGCACACTAGCGCGCTTGTGCCCCATTTGCACAGCCCAGTACTGGACCATAGCTGAGTGGCTAGGGCAGTGGTTCTCAACCTTTTTCAGGTTGAGACCCCACTTGCCCCGCCCATGCGTGGCACGACCCCACTTGCCCCGCCCATGCGCGCACGTGACAAAAACAAAACAAAACAAAATGGTGGACCACGACAGGCCGATCTGCGCATGCGCGGCGCGCTGCGACGGAAAAAACAACAGAAAAAACAAAATGGCGGACCGCGGTGTCCGGCGACCCCCCAAAATGGTCGTTCGACCCCAAATGGGGTCGCGACCCATAGGTTGAGAACCGCTGGGCTAGGGACTCCTGTTCTAAAGGAAGCCTTTTTTTTTTAAAATTCTGGGAAATCTTTCTGAGAGTTATTGCTGACTCTGCTACGTCAAATTATCCCCTTAGAAAAAAAAAACTTGTATATTTACAGTAATATGGTTGGTTGTTTATCTGTGGCAGGATTGTATATTTTGTCTGTTGGGTTTGGGCTTTGGGGATATTATTGCTGACTTGTAAGACGGATGCTCCTGTTCCCTTGTGTGCCATTTGGAAAGCCATCGCTGAATGAAATGGAATGCTCCTTTTGCAAATAAAAGATAAATGCTCTCTTGTACAGCAGGCTGGTTGTGTAAATGCTGACAGAGAATCTATCATGGTGCAGTCAGCTTGGACACAGCGCAGCTCCTTGCATACAGAAGATCCCATCTCTTCACTGTAGCCTTTTCAGCTTAAAAAGAAGTTTCCAAGCCTGGTTCATTGGCATCACTGGGCACAATGGACTAGTTCCTTGCTTGGTTTTAAGGCAGCTTCTGATTGCTAGATACTGTGGGAAGTCAGCCCTCCCCCCCCCCCCGAGAAGGAAATATTAGAAGGGCAGAAAAATATATTTCCTCAAAAGGATTTTAAAAGCAGAAACCAACCCTGCCCCCAAGTCTCTCTGTCCCAAGAAGAAGCCAGCTCTGTACAAATGCAGATGTAAACCATCAGGAAAGTTGGAGCTAGAAGCTCAGGAAGACAAAGACACCTAAAATCTGCGTACCCCACCCAAATTCTAAGAGTCATTAGCCCCAGCACCAGGGAAGCAGGATATAACCCTTGGGGCATAGTAGGATTAACCCACCACCATCAAGAATACCAGAAAGGCACACCCAGACTCAGGTCAGAATACGTGAAACAGGAAATACAAAGCCTAAAACAGCAACAGGAAACTACTCCAAACAAAAGGCTTCAGAGGGTATAAAAACCTACTCCCCACATGTACTCAGCCCTTTTTCTCTCCTCTTTCCTGCCAGCAACCATCTTTCTGTCTGGCTCTTCAATAAACTGCAACCTTCTTTCTAAAGCAGTCGCCATGTTGTTTATCCCCGGCTTGGACTGGACCATGACAAAGACTTTTCTTTCAACAATACCATTTGCTGGATATGAACTCTTTTTACTCTGTTCCTTAGTTAGGACATCTTCTCAAGTGACTGACAAATATCAGTTAGTGAGCTGTCCTCTGTCCTCACACTTACAACAGGAAATAAATGACACCCAAGGGAAAGGAATTGGGAAGGGAAAGGAAAGTTAATGCAAATTTAGGCGCTAAGCCTTAAATGGGGAGGGGGTAGGCGGTTTGCTGCAATTCTTTGACCCTGCCATATTTGGTGTCATTTCCTATAGATATCCACGAAATGGAAAGGAATGAAGTGAGCAAAAGCTCTGTGAGACATTTCTAGCAAAGGAGAGCTCTTTCAAGTTGGATGTGAGCCCTTTGAGGTAGGCTAAGTGGAATTGAGGCCTTTGAACTATGGTGCTGGAGAAGAGTTGTGCGAGTCCCCTGGATGGCAAGGCGATCAAACTGGTCAATCCTAGAGGAGATCAACCCTCTAGGTTGATGGAGTCTCTGAAGCAGCAGGCGTGAGCTTCAATGGACTCCAGAATATGGTAGAAGACAGAAAGGCCTGGAGGAAATCAACCCCAACTGCTCTTTAGAAGGCCAGATCCTGAAGTTGAAACTCAAGGACTTTGGCCACCTAATGAGAAGGAAGGACTCCCTGGAGAAGAGCCTCATGCTGGGAAAGATGGAGGGCAAGAGAAGAAGGGGATGACAGAGAAGGAGGTGGCTGGATGGAGTCACTGAAGCAGGAGGCATGAGCTTAAATGGACTCCAGAAGATGGTAGAGGACAGGAAGGCCTGGAGGAACGTTGTCCATGGAGTCGCGATGGGTTGGACACAACTTCGCAACTAACAACAACAAAGCGGAAAAACAGGGTTCCCGAAATGGTTTATTGCAATTTGATAGAATAACACAACCTGGAAGGATGGCCTCCATTTCTCTCCATCTTATCTTGTGCTAAACAAAATCCAGGTGGGATCATTTTGATTTTTTTAATTCACACTTTTCTCTTTCTTTGGACAATATCATCTTTTTTGAAACTACCTCCTTAACATTTTGCTCAATGCTTCTGCACCTCTACTTTCCTTTCCCACAACCAGATCCCAGTTCATTGACTGGGAACTCCTAGAAGATCAATGGCTTTGTAAGACTCCTAAGCCCCTAATCCTGGGCATCCCACCCCATTCACATACAGATGAAATAATTCACGTTGCCATTGAATTAAGCCAGAAAGAAGAATTTGTATTTTACTAGCTTAACTTTAAATCTAAATCTATTCAGAAATGAATTAGGGTTCTTTAACCTGTACACCCTATGTATTGCCAATTTCTTCTCTAGAGGTTCCTTCCCCACACCTCTCTTTCTTCACACAGTTGTTTGACACTTGCTCTCTTCTAAAATCTCAAGGCCATGACACTGAGTAGCTAACAGTACTTACAGTAAAACCAAAATAAATACACTATAACATTATAAATGCATAAGTAAGAGCCGGAAAGGCAATCAAGAACAACAATTTTCTGTACATTTATTTATTAATTCCTCCATCTGTGGGAAGAATCCAGAGAAAGAAATATTTGGGAAATACTAAAAAGGCAGAATATATATCCCCAAAGGAATAATGGAGAAGATCTTAAAAAAAGACAGAAATCAGCCCCAGCCCCTAGGCCAGGGGTAGGTAACCTTGGCTCCTTTATGACTCATGGACTTCAACTCCCAGAATTCCTGAGCCAGTATGGGGGAACTATGGCCCCTTCATGACTCGTGGACTTCAACTCCCAGAATTCCTGAGCCAGCATGGCTCAGCTTGGAAACCTCTCCCTTTCCCCTCAGCATGGCTGGCTCAGGAATTCTGGGAGTTGAAGTCCACGAGTCATAAAAGAGCCAACGTTGCCTACCCCTGCCCTAGGCAGAGGCCAGCTTTTAGAAATGCAAATTCAGTAATCCATTCAGGAAGGTTGGAGCCAGGAAGCTAGAAATTAGGAAGACACCTAAAATGTACATACCCCCACCCAAATTCTAAGGACAGGGGACATAATAGGATTAATCCACCAATATTAAAAGGACATACTCAGACTCAGGTCAAAGTACATGACACAAGAAATACAAAGCCTCAAACAGGAACAGGAAACAACCTCAAGAGCCCCAGAAGGTATAAAAGCCCACCACTCTGCTCCATGTGGTCAAATTTTTCCAGAGCATCTTTCTGTCTGGCTCTCCTCTTCAATAAACTACAACCTTCTTTCTAAAGCAGTCGTCCATGTTGTTTATTCCCGGCTTGGACTCGACCTTGATGAAGATTTTTCTTTCAATACATCCATCCCACTGACTAGGTTCATACAACATGTTAAACCCAACCCAGAATTTTCAAAACACAATTTCTCTAAATAATATGCAACATCTAACCACAGTATACTGTAGCTTAACATGATGAGCCATTGGCTTAACATGGATTGATGGAGGCAGCAGTGCCTCAGAACAACAGCCAGAAAGTAGCATCTTAAGGTGAACGATGAACCACCTCTAGCAAACAAACAAACAAACTTGTATTTTCTTTATTTGATTTATGTTCCTGGAACTATGGTGCCTTATTTAACTTGGCACCATGAGTGACCACCTGGCTTTCTGATATGGACAGGCCACTTTTGTTGAAGGTGAACTTCGTAAGCACTCCATTAAATGCTGTTCTTTTTATTCTTACTTGGAGATTGATGTCCTGAGCTGAATCTGTCAGTCTCCTGATTATAAGGAATGGATTCAGGATATGAATTTGTAGTTCTATTTTTGGAATGATTCTGTTTTAAAAACCAGAAGATGACACGCTACGTTGCTGTGTGGTCCAGCCTTTAATGATAAGACCAGCGACTTAATCAATTTCATATAGATACTAGACAACCAGTGACTCTTTGGGTCATCATCTACCAGATTCCCCAGTGCCTTCAACAACGATGGGACCTTCTAATTACAGTACTGGCTTCACTGGAATAGAGACGTATCTATCGTGAAAATAGCCCGTGCTGAACTGTCAGCCAAAACAGTCCAACATCAGCACAGGAAGTGTTTTTTGACATTCTGTATTGTGTCATAGACCGTTTTAGGATAGGGTCTACGCGTCGTAGCATGTCTCAATTTTGCCAGGGTCACGGATCCTAGATTTTAGATGCATTCTGTAAGATTTGTATCGGTGGTTATTAAAACGGATGTCCATGTGCCGCCTCTATGTTGGTTGAGGCAGGCAGGATTCCCCTTGAGTACCATTTGTTGGGGGTCAAGGGAAAGGGAGGGTTTTGCCTTCTCTTTCTGCTCAAGATCACCATGGACAATTGGTGGGCCACTGGTGACACAGAATGCTGGACTCGATGGGCTTTGGCCAGATTCAGCAGGGCTCTTCTTACGTTCTTATGTTCTTATGAAGTGACTTGGCTGGAAAAAAATGCTCTATGGTGTACAGGTAGTCTTTGACTTAACAACAATTCGTTTAGTGACCGTTCAAAGTTACAACAGTGCTGAAAAAAGTGATTTACGACTGTTTGGCACACTTGTGACTGTTGCAGCATCCCCATGATCACAGGGTCAAAATCCAGACGCTTGGCAACTGACTCATATTTATGACGGTTGCCATGTCCTGGGTTCAGGTGATCCCCTTTTGTGACCTTCTGACAAGCAGAGTCAATGGGGAGGGCTGAATTAACTGAACAACTGTGTTATTAACTTAATAACTGCGGGGATTCACTTAACGGTACAAGAAAAGTTGTAAAACGGGGTAAAATTCACTTAACAAATGTCTCACTTAGCATTGGAAATGCTTGAGCTCAGATGTGGTCCTAAGTCGAGGATTACCTGTACCATTTCATCTAGCCAGGAAGCTAGAAATTAGGAAGACAAAGACACCTAAAATGTACATACCCCCACCCAAATTCTAAGGACAGGGGACATAATAGGATTAATCCACCAATATCAAAAGGACATACTCAGACTCAGGTCAAAGTACATGACACAAGAAATACAAAGCCTCAAACAGGAACAGGAAACAACCTCAAGAGCCCCAGAAGGTATAAAAGCCCACCACTCTGCTCCATGTGGTCAAATTTTTCCAGAGCATCTTTCTGTCTGGCTCTCCTCTTCAATAAACTACAACCTTCTTTCTAAAGCAGTCGTCCATGTTGTTTATTCCCGGCTTGGACTCGACCTTGATGAAGACCTTGTCGAGGATTACCTGTACCATTTCATCTAATTATAGGTTACAGTGGTATATAAATTTCTACTTACTTACGATTCTCCTTTTTTGGTTGTTAATTGCTTTTTAAAAATAAGTTAAGTGCATTTAGCCACGATACGATATTCAGTTCTTTTTCCTTCCCTGTATTATTCACTGTAGACTTTTCTCTTTTGTATTCTACTAGCTGAACCCTAAATCTAAATCTACTCCGCAACTGATTCGGATTCTTCAGCTTGCACTGCCCGTGGGTTGGCAGTGATCCAGATTTATTGTTTTCGTTAGAAAAGATTCTTCCCCTTTTCTCCATTTAGTTGCTTGACTCTCTTCACTCTCTCTGAAAAGTGAAAGGCAATCCATGAATTTAACTGCCCCCATAACCTGTATCGGTTAAGTATGAGTTTCATTGTCTTGACTTCCCAGGAATTGCCCTTGTCACCTCGAGATTTGACTACTGTAATGCTCTCTACATGGGGCAACCTTTGAAGAATGTCCGGAGACTGCAGGTAGTCCAGAATGCGGCCGCGCGAGCCGTCTTGGGTCTCCCAAGACATGCTCATATCACTCCAGCCCTCTGCGAGCTGCATTGCCTACCAATTGGTCTCTGAACACAATTCAAAGTGTTGGTTATGACCTATAAAGCCCTTTTTTGGCAATGGACCAGGTTACTTGCGGGACCGTCTTCTGCCTCATGAATCCCAGCGACCGGTCAGGGCACACAGGGTGGGCCTCCTACGGGTCCCGTCTGTTAGACAGTGCCGTCTGGCGGGTCCTAGGGTTAGGGCCTTCTCCATTGTTGCCCCAGCCCTCTGGAACCAGCTTCCCTCAGAGGTTCGTACTGCTCCCTCCCTCCTAGCTTTCCGAAAACTCTTAAAAACACATCTATGCAGACAGGCTTGGGGTGTGTGAGCTGCGCTCTGCCCCTGGGCCTTTGATTGGGACTGTATGTTGTATGAGTGGGTATAGTTTTATAGTTTTTATATTCTATTATTTTAATTGATTTATATTTTGTACTTGTATTATCTGCTGGGAGCCGCCCTGAGTCTGAGGAGAAGGGCGGCATATAAGTCAAAATAATAAATAAATAAATAAATAAATAAATAAATAAATAATCCTAGAAACGGCAAGGATGCTCTTTGCAGAATCTCAGCAAGACTTCCCGCTGATCACAAGATGAAAGAATTTGGCAAAGTTCTGGGTTTATTGCCCATTGCATGTAAGGAAACTGGCCAGCAAAATAAAAGCAAATGGAACGGGTCTTACATATCCTTTGGATGATAGGAATAAAAAGACTGGCCTAGAGAGAGGATTTTTCTTTTTTTTTTTAAAAAATGGTAGTAATCCAAACACAATGGAAAATGGATGGTAATAGCCATAGCATTTATATACCACTTCATAGCATCCTCTCTAAGCAGTTTACAATGTCAGCGTATTGCCTCCAACAATCTGGCTCCTCATTTTATTGACCTCGGAAGGATGGAAGGCTGAGTCAACCTTGAGCCGGTCAAGATCGAACTCCGGGGAGTGGGCAGAGTAAGCTTGCAATGCTGCACTTTAATCACGGTGCCACCAGGGTTCTTATAAGATGAAAGAGTTGGTGGAGATGACAAAAATGACAGTTCTAATTAAAGAGGAGAATTTATCTAGCTTTGTTTCCACTGGGAAACCAGCTCTAGATTTTGCACTTGAAACTGAAATAAAAACGGGACTTTAATTTTAGGTTTTGATAACTGGAATGAGTTTGTAGTTGGCTTGAAACATTTAGAAATGTAAAACCAAAGGTTGGGACTGTAACCTTTTTTGTATGTCATGGCACTGAAAAAAGTCAGAAGTCACTACATTTTTCCTCTTTTTTTTGTTTTTAACCTTTCTGCCCCTTTCTTCTTCTCTCTTTCTCAATTTTTGTTTTATTTGTTTTTAACATAATAAATCTTAATAAAAAATAATAAAAATGGAAGTAATGCATAAAAGAACTGGGATTTTCATTGGTTCTTGCATGGGTGTCCCATATCGCGATTCCGGTCATCCGTGGTTTTTTGGGGACAAGCCATTCCAATTTTTTTCCTCTCCAAATTTTTCATTTTTCACTCAGATACTTGAAGAGCCACTGAGAATGCTAGCCCTTATTTAGTTGCTGAGTAAAATCTCAGAAACATTTTTTTAAAAAGCATCTTTCTGTATATTCATGAAGATATTAAGGTTCCTGCAAGGGTTTTAAAAATGGGCGGAGCCTTGAACATACCACTGAGGCATCATAAGAGCTGGGGTGGCACAGTGGTTAGAATGCCGTATTGCAGGATGATTCTGCCCACAGCCAGGAGTTCGAGTCAGACTGGCTCAAGGTTGACTCCATCTTCCATCCTTCCAAGGCTGGTAAACTGAGGACCCAGATTATTGGAAGCAATATGCTAACTCTGTAGATTGCTTAGAGAGGGCTGTAAAGCACCATGGAGCGATATATCAAGATAAGATAAGATAAGATAAGATAAGATAAGATAAGATAAGATAAGATAAGATAAGGTAAGGTAAGGTAAGGTAAGGTAAGGTAAGGTAAGGTAAGGTAAGGTAAGATAAGATAAGATAAGATAAGATAAGATAAGATAAGATAAGATAAGATAAGATAAGGTAAGGTAAGGTAGGGTAAGGTAAGGTAAGGTAAGGTAAGGCAAGGCAAGGCAAGGCAAGGCAAGGCAAGGCAAGGCAAGATAAGATAAGATAAGATAAGATAGGATAAGACAAAATAAGATATAAGATAAGATAAGATAAGATAAGATAAGATAAGATAAGATAAGATAAGATAAGATAAGATAAGATAAGATAAGATAAGATAAGATAAGATAAGATAAGATAAGATAAGATAAGATAAGATAAGATAAGATAAGATAAGATAACCTTTATTGTCATTTTTTTTTACTGTGGGCACAACGGTACACATCAAAAATGAAATTTAGTTGCCTGCTCTCAAAGTGAAACACACACATGACACACACCTAAACATACTGTGTACAACGTACGTATAGACCCACACCTCTACATATACATAACAAATAAATATTAAATACTGTCCATCTTGAATATATAATGGAAGGAGGAAGCTTGAGAGTTCACAAGGTTAATGCTGTATGGAATGAAACTATGGCTGAATCTGGATGTTCTGCTACGGATACCACGGAGCCCCCTCCTCCCGGAAGGTAACAAGGAAAACAGGTTGTGAAGAGGGTGTGTGGTGTCCCAGATAATCTTACGGACCCTGCTCAAGCAATGCTTCTGTGCTGTGTCCTGGATGGGAGGGAGGGAGCTGCCAATGATCTTTTTGGCCATTCTCACCGCTCTCTGCACCACCTTCCTGTCTGAAGCAGGGATGCTTCCAAACCAGGTGTGGTTTGATGCTGTATGACAGGATGCTCTTGATTGTCCCCCTGTAGAAAGTGGTCAGGACAGGGGAAGGAAGATGCCCGCTTCACCAGTTTCTCACTGTTGAGCGACCAAGCCAGCCTACTCGTTAGCTGCACACCCTTTGTGGTTCCCCTTGGTTCCTCCAAGCCACCTATGCCTGGAATGTTGACATGTTGGCTGCCTTCATACACCACAGCCAACCTGGCTCCTGAATTAACCTACTTTTGGAATTCAACAATATATCGAACCATTACAAATCCAAACAGCTGGATTCACACAAGGGCTCAAAGCACACAGACCCTTGTGTGTGTGCACTCTCTCACTCTGACACACACATATTACAAAAGATAAAGATTAATGCTAGCCAAGTGCAAATGCATCTATTTAATCTGACCTATGGGCTCTGTGAATTTAAGCAATTATACAGAGAATACTTGATGCAATATTATTCAGTCTGGGTTTTTGGGGTTGGCTGTTACCCTACCTGGTTGTGAATTAAGGAAGTTGTGCTCCTATACATCTGGATTGCACCAGGATGGGGAGACTGCTAGATACAGTTCTGCTTGTCAACATATATTTTTTTCTTAATTCTCCGCTCCTCCCCACTTCTGAAATAAAACTGCAAGCTGTTCTGATCCAAGATTTGCATGTTGCTTCATTTGTAAATTGCCATGGAAATGAAGTCCCAATAAGCCCAATAATATTTTTTAATAATTCTGCTCTGTCTTTCATATTCTTCTTTCTCTCTTCATCTCTCTCTCTCTCTCTTTCACACGCACAAACACGCACACACAGAAGCATATTTTACACATCTGGTGATCTGTTAATGACAAAAAAGGCCAAATAAGCCCCTCTCCCCTCCCCTCCCCCAGTTTCTACTGGAAGGAGACCCTAAACAGTTCCTCATACAGTTGCGCACACAAAGAGAAGCAGTTGTGTCTCCCTTACTGCTGGGCCAGACCTCGGGTTAAGCAACTGCTCCAGAGATTTCCACCCACACAACTCATCTGCTGGTGAACTTTGCCAGAAGGGCAAGTAACAGGAGCTCAGCTCAGATCTTCTGAGAAATGGTTATCAACTGGAGGAGCCTACCCATGCAGAGACTGAGATGTACCCCTGTAGGTCTCCCGCGAGGAAAAGATAGACTTGAGATGTACAGAACTGAAAACGTATGGTTTCTCTTTCTCACTCATGTACACATAGACACACAACAATATCTGAAGGCAAGACGAAAGGATTGAATGACTGGGTCTCTGATCTGCATCTTTCTAACCATTGCAGACGTCTTTCCTCAGTTTCCTCCACCATTTCTGCTGTCCATTTGCTTAGTGATTGATGTTCTTCCATAGATGTAAAAAACAGAAGCTTCTTCGTGCTTTTCCCCCAATTAAAGATGTATAAGAAACATCCTGCTGGCTAGCATTGTAGGAACAACACTGGAGAGAAGCATCTGGGATAATTGTTTGTGCAATGACAGATTGCACAAGGACACAGCTTGTGGTCCCAAATATCTTAGTAAGAGGGAAACTGACCTTCACTCTTCTCCAAAGCTACTCCCTTTCTCAGGATTAGGGGATCAACTGGTATTTAGTGCCATAATTCACATTGGAACTGGCTTCCCTTCTTCCCATTTTCCCCTTTGGAGAAGGAAAATGGAGGAGGGTGAAGGGCTGGAGACTGAATCCATAGTTTCCATTTTTGTCTCTTTCTATCTTTTGGTCTGGACAAAGAACAGCAAGCTACAAAGAGACTTTAGAAGTTCTACGTCAGATGCAGAACAGATTCCAAAAATCTGCAAGGGTAGAATAGGTTTTCAAGGGCACACACTCTCCCTTCAAGGTTTCAGAAACACTGCAACTGAAAATAAATTAATTGGGCATTTACTCTGAATGTCTTCTCTTGAGATTGAATTATTATTATGGTTGATCACAGAGTCAACCAAATATTTAGACTGGATTTGGCATGTTTCTCCACTTACCAAGTCCTTCCTAAGGACCTGGGATAGGCAAATGTTGTTGTTAGTAACATTAAAGGTAACATTGCAGGATGTAAAGCTGTTCCAAGTAAAGCTGTCTTTTGAAATTGACTGATGGGGATTTTGTCAATTCCAGTGGTGCTCAAGTGGTGCTCTAGATGTTTTGGAATTGCATCCAAGGACCCATTACTATTGGTATTATCTTTGCTTTCTTTTGCCACAGTTATTCTACTTCTTTTTGCAATGCTTTATATTATTATTGCGTGTACATGCTGCCTGTCTTCCAGCAGCTCTGCGTTGTTTACAAAGGATTTAAAACATGAAAAACATGGCATTACAACAACAGGGAAAAAAAAGGTAGAGATGGCAGAATAACAAACAAATAAGAAAAAAAACCCCAAATTAAAGGGAGAATTGTAATGAAATGGAAGCCCGGTTAATGTGGTGGAATGCAGTCTGGACTCCCAGAATGGAGGGAGGGAAAAAAGGCAGTAGAGCTTGGAAAGTTTGGTAGGCTGAAAGAGGTCCTTTTTCTAACAATTCACAGAGTATATCTATAGTTATGCAGATAGTTCTTTTAGTCTGGCAAGATTCTGTCTGTAGGTAGTTCTTGGTTCTTGGAACCTGACAGTTGCATCCACACCTAGACATCCTGCACCAATTCATCATTCAGTAGTGGAAAAACTTAAACTTCTCCCAAGACAATGTCTCAAATTTTGGGACCTTCTACTTGGCTGGTGGACCTTTTAAAAAAAGCAACCAAGATGCAAAAGACATTACAGATTAATATTATGACGAAACTGTAATGGTTGCTATAGGATTCTGTAGTAGAAAATAGAAAAAAGATATGGGAAATTAGTACTATCTATAGTAACTGTGTTAAGATTACTGTATGCCCCAAGATGGAAGAATAATAAAAAATATCTACAGTGGAAAACCGGATTATAAAATGGACAGAACTAGTGGAGATGGTGAAACTGACCAGTTTGGTAAGGGAAAAAATGATAAAGACATTTTTGAAAGACAAGAAAATTCTATGGCTTATTTGTTGAATGAAGAATAGATTGAAATGATGATTTATGGATTTGGGGATTGTTGTTGTTGTTAATTGTGAAGTCGTGTCTGACCCATTGCGACCCCATGGACAACGTTCCTCCAGGCCTTCCTGTCCTCTACCATCTTCTGGAGTCCATTTAAGCTCACACCTCCTGCTTCAGGGACTCCATCCAGCCACCTCATCTCTGTTGTCCCCTTCTTCTCTTGCCCTCCATCTTTCCCAGCATTAGGCTCTTCTCCAGTGAGTCCTTCCTTCTCATTAGGTGGCCAAAGTACTTGAGTTTCAACTTCAGGATCTGGCCTTCTCAAGAGAAGTCAGGGTTGATCTCCTCCAGGCCTTCCTATCCTCTGCCATCTTCTGGAGTCCATTGAAGCTCACGCCTACTGCTTCAGGGACTCCATCCAGCCACCTCCTTCTCTGTCGCCCCCTTCTTCTCTTGCCCTCCATCTTTCCCAGCATTAGGCTCTTCTCTAGTGAGTCCTTCCTTCTCATTAGGTGGCCAAAGTACTTGAGTTTCAACTTCAGGATCTGGCCTTCTCAAGAGAAGTCGGGATTGATCTCCTCCAGGCCTTCCTATCCTCTGCCATCTTCTGGAGTCCATTGAAGCTCACGCCTACTGCTTCAGTGACTCCATCCAGCCACCTCCTTCTCTGTCGCCCCCTTCTTCTCTTGCCCTCCATCTTTCCCAGCATTAGGCTCTTCTCTAGTGAGTCCTTCCTTCTCATTAGGTGGCCAAAGTATTTGAGTTTCAACTTCAGGATTTGGCCTTCTAAAGAGCAGTCAGGATTGATCTCCTCTAGGACTGACCAGTTTGATCGCCTTGCAGTCCAGGGGACTCGCAGGGGTCTTCTCCAGCACCAGAGTTTGGGGATTACAAAGGGTTAAAAGGAAGGGAAAGGGAATTATATAAAAAAGAGGGAGTAAAAAGAATAAAATGGTAACTGCTAGACCAAAGGGAAGGCAGAACTCATAATTCTATATATATATTTTTCCTTTTTCTTTCCTCAACCTTCCTTTGATTCTTTATACTTCATGCTTTTATTGGATTTAAAAGCCTAATAATAAACAAACAAGCCCTGAGATGACTTCCAAGGAAATTCCTTTTCCTCAAACTGTATGAGACATGAAACAGAAGAGTGTCTGCCTTTTGGGCTGGCACTAGGACAGCTGGAGAACAAATAAGCGTCAGCGAAGTGTGGCTTCAAATATTTCCAAAACAAGCCCTAGGCTACATCAGTCACCAACTGTCTGTCCTACAAATGCCTATAGGGACCAGAATGGGAAATAATAAAAAAGGATGTTAAAGGCTTCAAGCAAAGCAAAGAAAAGTCAAATGCTACAGAAACCTTAATGGGTGCCAAGAGAAATATCTGTCAGTATATACTGGATCTTGGAAGCAAATGCAGATCATCCCTAACTTACTGATGGGCTGTGGTTCCTTTGGTGAGCAAGCTGAACCTGGCATCTTCCTACTGTACTTTTCAACCTCAGTATTTTACGTGTGAATGTATCCCCTGGCCTTTAGTAATACCAGCCTGCTGGAACAGATTGAGAGTGGAGGTTATTGGCAGATCCAGGATGGAGCTGAGACTTGTAACACTGTGACTGCTTCAAAGGATTTCAATAGCATTAGTGGCAATGAACGTTGTGGTGACCCAAGTAAAGGACACCATTTTAATTGGCAAGAAAGCAGGTGTTCTTGATGGTGTCGAACAAGGGTCCCCAACTGCCTGGGCTGCAGAACAGTACCGGTCCATGACCTGTTAGGACCTGGAGGTAAGCAGTGGGCAAGCAAAACTGTGCACGTGTGGGATCTGGCTTGCACACCCCTCCCTCACCCAGACTGTGGAAAAATTGCCTCCATGAAACTTGTCCCTTGTGCCAAAAAGGTTGGTGGCCGCTGGCTTAGAGGGTGGAGTAGACTCAACATAATTTTGACACCAGAATGTTTCCTCAAAACAGGGGAATAAAAAAAAATGAATACAGGAGAGAAGGCTAAGCTATCTACTTTGGAAAACGAAGTATGCATTTGAAGTACACAAATTTATTTATTTATTTTTCCACGTTTCTAGACTGCCTCTCTCTCCCTGAAAATGCATACAGAATAAAGTATGCATATTTATATAAGTGTAGTATATGATATATGTCATTATTCTCTCTATGGGAAAGCTGTGTCATCTGGTGCATGGAAAAGGAATAAGACGTACCAAACCAAAGAAATTACAACAGAGGTGGTGCCCATTCTTTGAACAGTGGTTCAGACATACGAATGGCGTCAAAAAAGCCTCTATGACCTTTGCACTGACGGCTATCTTACCGTCCCCCGTGATCATAGGATTGCAGTACAGATAGATGCTTGGCAACCAGCTTGCATTTACAACCAGCTGCAGCATCCTAAGATCATGAGATCATGATTTGCAGCCTTTTTTTTTTGCCAGTTTCTGGCAAAAAAAAAAAAAGTCCTTTGGCGTAGCTGGATTCATTATCGAACATGCAATTTGCTTAACAACCCATGATTCATTTTACAACTGCTGAACGTATAGTCACAAAAGTGCATCCCACCCCATGGTGACTTCACTTATGTCTGCACTGACTTAAGACCAAAATTCCAGACTCAGCTGTGGTCAAGGACTGCCTGTAACAACATCCTGAAATCTCTAAAGTCTTCAGTCCACCCCCACATCCAAGGCAGTAATCCTTAGATCATCAACTATTTAGCCTTTGCTTGAATTTCTCCACTTTTAAATTTTAATTAAATCCCGAGAGCGAGCTGAGCCTACCGCTCGAACAGAACAGAACAGAATAGAGCTGGAAGGGACCTTGGAGGTCTTCTAGTCCAGCCCCCTGCTCAAGCAGGAGAACCTATACCATCTCAGACAAGTGACTGTCTAGCTTTTCTTAACAATCTCCAGTGATGGAGCAACCACAGTTTCTGTAGGCAAGCTGTTCCACTGGTTAATTGTCCTCACTGTCAGACAATTTCTCCTTATTCCAGGTTGCTTCTCTCCTTGGTCAGTTTCCACCTTTGTTTCTTGTCCTGCCCTCTGTGCTTTGGAGAATAATTTGACCCCCTCTTCTTGTGGCAGCCCCTCAAATACTGGAATATGAGAATATGAGGATACGAGGACAGAAAGGAAATCTTATTGAGTTTAGTTTGTGCCATTTGCTTTCTCTCTCCATAGTCTTCCCCTTGCAAGCCCTGTTGCCTTTATTATGCTTCTATATCAATTTTCACCTTACACTCTGTTCTTTAAGAAAACACATTATTTCTTCAATTGTAAGTTAGAACATAAGAACCTAAGAAGAGCCATGCACCTAAGAAGAGCCATGCTGAATCAGGCCAAAGCCCATTGAGTCCAGCATTCTGTGTCACCCAGTGGCCCACCAATTGTACATGGGGATCTTGAGCGGAAAGAGAAGGCAAAACCCTCCCTTTCCCTTGACCCCCAACAAATGGGACTCAAGGGAATCCTGCCTGCCTGAATCACACTTTCCTGTTCCTGTCTTACAGGTGAGTTAGGGCCCTGAAATCAGATCAATTCTTGAACCAATTCAGTGACTAGAAGGCCAATTTGGCAAGGCATTGTGGGTGGGAAGTAGCAATGCAGGAATGAGTCACATTTGACTTCATTCCTGTTCCTCTGTCCTTAAGCGCTGCAGATTTTTTCCTCATTGCTGAATCCACGTATGATTTTGAAAGAAGTCAACCCCAAACTTTGTACCCCTTCCCCTGAACATGTATGCACATCTAATGTCAGGTGTTCCAACTTGGTCAGTTAGAAAAGAAAAACTCTCCAATCTATCATTAACAAAAGTACACTTTACTAAAGTCAAACTGGTTACGGCAAAGCAAAGCTGGATCTGAGGTTTTCGCGCCCAAAGTCTGTAGGTAACTTTTCCCTTCTTCCCCCACTTCCCCCCTTGGTTATCTCAAACTGTCCAATTACATTTAAGCCAATTGTTTTGGTAACAGTTCCTGTCTTGGCAGGCTGGATGGTGTTGCATCAATTTCATATAGATACTAGACAACGGGCACAAGAAGTTTCATGCTACCTCTCCCTATCCACCCCACGGTTCTTCCCCTGGCCCCCATTGCTTATGGCAGATTGACAGTAAGCAAAACAGGGTGGCAGTTCTGACATATATAATAATAATAATAAAGTTGGAAGGAACATTGGATGTCATCTAGTCCAACCCCCTGCTCAGGCAGGAAACCCTATACCATTTCGGACAAATGGCTGTCCAGTCTCTTCTTTAAAACTTCCAGTGCTGGAGCATTCACCACTTCTGGAGGCAGGTTGTTCCACTGGTTAATTCTTCTAACTGTCAGGAAGTTTCTCCTTAGTTCTAGGTTGCTTCTCTCCTTGCTTATTTTCCATTCGTTGCTTCTTGTCCTGCCTTCAGGCGCCTTGGAGAATAGCTTGACTCCCTCTTCTTTGGGGTAGCCCCTGAGATATTGGAAGACTGCTATCATGTCCCCCCCTCATCCTTCTCTTCATTATGTTCTTTCCCTTATGCTTTCCCCCAACATATTCTGTACCATATACTTGAATGCACAGTTTTCACCAAAATAGCTTTTTATTCTATTGCAGACAGTACCACAAAATGAGAATATCAGGGCAGAAATGCGTTGGGCGTACAGGTAAACAGAAAAAGAGATCCCCCTATCATGTCCCCAGCCAGTCTCAGATTCCATTCTTGCATTATTTGTGCTAAAACTCAGCAAAAAAGTTCACTTCCTCCCCCAAATCTCTATCTGTATTAAGAGGCCATAATGCCTACCTACCTCACAGCTGTCTTCGGTAGATTATTATAGTCTATGAAATGCTATTGAGATATGAAAGAATGTGAAATGATAATGCCTTGGGCAGAATAGATTGAAGCAGAAAAAAAAGCACCTAGTTGAATTTAATTGCTTGCCTCTTCGAGCTGATCTTCCTACCAGCTACTCTCTGTACTGTTTCTGTGTTTGTACGTTGTGCGCTCTTCACCACCAACCAACTAAGTGGGCTCCTGTGTACTTTAATCACCGAATAACAGCTTCAGCAATTCAGCAACGGCTTCAGAAGATTAGCAAGGCTCCTAGTTCAACCAATGAGCATCTTCCTGGCTCTTAATTAATTCAAGATCCACAATGGAGTCAGCACTTAGGAGAGGGAGAAGCTGAGGTCTTAGGAGAGAAATCCGGGCTCGGTCATCTTCAGTCAGCCAGAAAAACTCCAGGCCTCTTCATGCAAAAAGCAGCAGAGCCAACAGATGGTTGCTTTTTCATGAGCTCTAA